>QQSS02235712.1:0-21537 GCA_003687565.2 Craspedacusta sowerbii | reverse complement strand
TACATACATACATACATACATACATACATACATACATACATACATACATACATACATACATACATACATGGATACATATATTATGGACTGAGAGGTCGATACGACGTAGCTCATCATGGGCGATGCTTTTTCCTGCGGATGAAGAGGCCTATCCTCGATCCACACATCCGGCATTAAACATTGAACCAAAACTCCACTGCTGGTGAGAGATGAAAATTGAGTCGAAGTCGTGATTTCTCTTTCAGATTCTAGACTCGTCCGAACTCGAAGCTTTCGACTGCCCTTTCAGTCCACCAACCATCTCTGTCCATCGCACGGTCCTCCAAATCATCTGTTGGGACGTTGCAAGCTTTTAGGTTCTCTTTTAGGGTGTCTTTGTAGGGCTTGTACTGCCCACCACAGGGGCGAGTACCATAGGCGAGCAAACTGTAGAGGACTTGCTTTGGAATGCGAAGCTCATCCATACGAATAACGTGACGAATCCATCGCCATTGAGACCCCATCAGAATTGCTTCAATGCCACTGGTTTTTCATCCTTCTAAAACGGACGTGTTTGGCACTTAATCTTGACACTTGATGTCAAAACTGTTTCTGCGACATCGTAGGCGGAATTCGTCTAGCTTGAAAATGCGTCGACGATAAAGGTTCCAGGACTCGAATTATACAATAGTGTGGTAAGAACTACTGCCTTGTACACAGCAATACCTTAATGCAATGGTTGCTCCACAATCGCTTTCAAAGCTTACTGTATACGGCAAGGCCTTGTGACTGCAGACAAGATGCTACCTAGATAGCAGAACTTGCAAACCACCTTGAGTGTTTCATCACGCGCCTTGATGACTGGCGGGGTGTACGTCTTGCTGTTCAATGGCTAGAACATAACTACAGTTTTTTTTTTTCAAACTAATTGTCAGTACAAATTTCCGAGCCGCACAACCAAAACGGTCAAAAAGCTGTTAGGCACTATCCTGTGAATGTTCCATGAGCGCACAGTCATTAGCGTAAAGCAGGTCACGTACCATTATGATCTTGCAGTCTGCGTAGGCTGAACACGCTACCGTCAGTTCGGAACTGAATCAGAACACGAAGGTCGCAATCCTTGAAAGCCGCTAGTAGCATCATAGAAAAGGAGACACTAAACAACAGTGGTGCAAGTACACAGCCTTGTTTGGTACCATGAGTAACTCGCAATGGGGCTGATGTTTCGCCATTGCCAAGAACTCAATCCAACATGCAGTCGTGAAAGGACCGAATAATATTCGCGAATTTCTCTGGGCAGCCGATCTTCCTCATAATCTTCCAAAGTCCCTCCCTGCGCACCGAGTTGAAGGCCTTAGTAAGGTCCATAGAAATCATGTATAGATGAAGATGCTGCTCGGGACACTTTCCTGCATTTGTCTCGCAGAGAAGGTCATACCAGTAGTAGCACGACCGGCGTGAAAACCGCATTGGCTCTCACGCAGGATGTCACGGAGATTGACGTGAGCTGACAGACGATTAAGTAAGACACGTGCAAAATTTTTGCCAGCTGTAGAGAGTAGTAAGATGCCACGTTGCTTATCACAGCAGGCGCGGTCGCCTTTCCGTTTAAAGATGTGCACTACCAGTGCGTCTTTGAAATCCTGGCGTACAGATTCCTTATCCCATATGTTCAAGAACAGCTCCGTGAGACGCTGCATAAGTTTCGTCCCACCCCCCTTGTGAATCTCTGGTGGAATCGAATCAGCACCAGGGGACTTATCAGATGACATCTGCATGATTGTACGAAGCACTTCCTTTACAGTTGGTGGCCAATCCAGATGGTCTATGTCAGTCCAGCGAGGAATCTCACTAACGACCTTCATCAAAATCTGCCGGCTGATTCGACAAAGCTTCGAAGAAGTCGCTTTAAGGCATGATGGGCAGCCTCATCTTGAAGTTCCTGCGACTTGCACTTCCACAACGTATTCTTCATCAATCGCAGCTTTACCTGAACTGACTGCCGCTCTTTGACGTACGCATGCTTTTTCACTGTGCTACATTTATCTTTAATCCATGAAAGATGCGTAGCGCGGACAGCATCTAGCAGTTCTACAGCTTCCACATTCTGCTCGTCAAACCAGTCTTGATTTTGCCTACAAGTCCTGAAATCCAGCATTTCTGATGCCATCTTGAAAATAGCGCTTTTGCTGTTAGCCCAATCCCCTTCAGAAGAAGCGGTTCAGCACGTTTTTCAGAGTTGGCGCGAGCATCATCGAGCTTGCGTCACGCTGGCGGGTAATGATATACTCCAGCATGTGCCAGTGCTCAGAGTAAGGATGCATCCACGATGTCCTTAGCTTGTTGGCTTGCTAGAACAGTGTGCTAGAGAGGACGAGTTCATGTTGCGAGCAGTTCTGCAGCAGGAGTTCGCCATTCAAGTTTTCGTTACCAACTTAATGTTGTCCAAGAACTCTGGGCCACGCGCTGCGGTCACGCCCGACTCGAGCATTGAAGTAGAGCCGATGCTTGTAAGGAACGGCAGACATTGGATCACTTAGGAGTTGGCAGAGCGCTTCTTTTCTGTCTTCAGGTGCATCAAGAGTTGGAGCGTATGCACTAATTAATGCAGCTGAGAGACTATGGGCAAGCTTTAACTTTACGGTCATAAAACGAGGGCGGTTACAGTTTGGATGGATAGGAGACTAGAACCACATCGTATGTGGCTTGCACTACACAAGCGGACCTTACACATAACCGGAACTAGTCATTCCGGAGATAGCCATCTTCACACCTGTCACGCTCATCCGATAATTTGGGTAACGTGGGATGCCATCGTCACGCCAGACTCATTGACTGACTAACAGAAGGCAGGCGCAGAAATATATAGACAGACAGAGTACGAGATAAAAAGAAGGAGGGAAAAGAAGTCAAAAAATTACATAATTAGATAAATTACATAAATAGCCTGCATTCTAACAGAAAGTATCGACATATTGTTAATATGTTTAAAAAACGGAAGCTTAAAAAAAAGCCTAACAACAGCGATATCCGTCTGGCATAGACATAGCGTGCAAACGATGAAAAACACACAGCTATCTGATAACAGTTCATCTTACGGGTCTGCGGATTTGGGGTTATCCAATTGCAGTGGATTAGCAGATTTTTCCATTCCAAGGGTGGCACTCTGTCAAAAAAAAAATGATTTGTAATACTTGCGCTAATAGGACAATACATTGAACTACATGGTAACGCATAATAACCATCCCGTACACATCTGCCAAGGCAGCTAGAACTGCGAATCATTCTGCTTTAAATCATCAACATGGCTTGTCCTCTATAAAAAAAAAACACAAAACATCCATACATGAACACACTCACCATCAAGTTCTGAATCCAAGCTTCAGAAATCATGTTATACAACATCGATCCAGATCTTGTAGTGTGAATATCCAGCCACAGAACTCCATCATCATGAATTGAAATATGTGTCATGTTGTTATTTCGCGTTTCATCCAGATTGCTAACAGAAATGGAATCATTTAAGGAACTTAACAGACTTGAACGGTCTGATTGAATTGATTCTCTATGCCCCTTTAACTTACTAAAAATCTTTTGAGAGAAGCTCTGCTGTGGATTTTCTTTGCTAACAATGACGGACCCACTCCGAGTGTCGCATGTCAGTTTGTGCTGTTGCGCATTTTCTGCTTTTAGTATGCCACTCCATGATCGGCTGAGTGACTTTTCTAAGCTAGCACGTTGGACGGAAAAGGCCTGTAGTCGACTTACATATTGGTGGTCAAGACTTCTAGATAAGACAGCACCATTATTAGCGTTTCCACTAGGTAGGAGTAGCCTGGACCATCCGGCACTAGATGCATCTAAAGCGCTTTCAAGCTTCACCAGGTTCATAACAGATTCGGGCGCCAGTTGCGTTGTAAAGGAAGCATTAGTCGTTTCAGCTCCAAATGGAGGTCTTGGCAGTGGCCTGGTTTTACAAGGTGCATTTAAAGTCAAGGAAACAGGCTGGCTAGATCGGCACGGAAAACCACCATTAACTAGCAGTGCGTTAGACTCCCGGAAGTGTCCAGCAGATTTAAATATACTAGAACTATCAAGTAAAGGCTTTCCGGGCAAGCTCGAAAGGTTTGACGCTATATCATTACAGAAAGTCTCACATTTAGCCTTGCTCTCAAGTTCTGCCAGGGATTGTTTTTCAAAGGAGTTATTGGACACGTGACATAGGGAAGACGTAGAAAAATTTCTGTTAGACCCAGCCACATCTTGCTTTGGAGTCAATTTTAAAATATCCACTCTTTCGAGAAGTTCTTCCCGTACCAACTGACTTTCCTTGAAGAAAACTCGGAATTGCTGAGAACTGTCTCGCTTACCGGGAATCTTCATAAGAAGGGTATCATTGCGGACCTGCATAGAAAAAAAATTGCGTTAAGGCAGTGCCAATGATTTACATGAATCCTTGTATCTGGTGCACAAATTGCCAAGCATTTGCTTTTAAAATTTTTAATTTGAAAATTTAACAAGTATCAAGAAATTAGCAAGCGATACTACCAATATATTAAAGTCCTATATATACGGTCTTATTCATGGTATGCTAATTGTCTCAAGTAAGCTTCAGCTTAATAACATAGCACACAACCTTAGTCACTGTTACGTTTTCATGCTTCAAGTGCTTCCAATTTAAAGTTAGCACCATTCCTTGAAGCCCTAAATAAATAGTTCAGCTAAGATTCAGTTTGCTTTCGGGCATCAATATTTACCTTGCATAAAAGCATCTCTTCGGTTTGAATGTAACTTAAAGGCACAACGACAAACAATGCTTTATCATGGCGAAAGCTTAATTTTATGGCAATCCTCACTTTGGAAGTGAGCAATGCATTCTACTATTGTTGTCTAAGATCTATGACGAGCACCACCGGAATTTCACTACCATGCTTTGCTAGTTTCAAGGAAGGCATTCAACACTTGATGCTAGAGCAAACACAAAGCTTGAAAATAACACAACTTTGCCTATGGCCATGAAGGAATGAAAGAAATGTTTGTGAATTTCCTAACAAACAGAATGGTGCTACCACATGGCATGTGCATTAAACAAAAAAATTTAGTAACACATTTGCTCAACATCATCTTCGACACTGGCAGTAACTGTTCGTGTAAATAAAAAAAGTACATGGTTGAAACTTAAGGCATAGCAATTATTACACTTACAGAGTATTACAGCACAAGCAAGGCTTTAGTTCAAAGAAGAGAGTAAACATTGGGGCAGAATTTAACTCACAGCCAAAGAAATGATAACATACTTACTAGATCAATAGCTGATATGTGGATAAACTTGATTACCAGTTCGATATCTTTAGGCTGAGAAGGAGGATTTTTGAGAACATAAAGCTGATCATGACAGATGACAGCATATTTATAACTGGGCACCTTATATTCCTGAACCATGGAACAGCTGGATGAAATAACACAAGGCTCTACCAATTTTATGTTGTCGTATGCATCTCTTGACCAGATCCTTCCCAAAAAGGAATAAGCAGCTTGGAAAGATGTCCACAATTCATAGTTCACATTTCTGGACATCACAAACAAGCTAAAACTAACCCTTGGATGAGACCAAACCACATTGCTTGTCTGACTCACTTTAACTAAGATGCAAATAGTACAACAAATAGTACACATCCAAAAACGAACACTAAAATATGTAACTGTATACATAAAAATAACTGTAAACATATTTGTATATGTATATATGCATACATACATACATAAATACATACATATATTCATGAACTATTAGACTTCCTTTATGGAAATAACTTTCTCACATTTATACAACATCTATGAATGCTGCCGCCTTTCAGATATTAATTAACACCCATTGAATCAGAATTTTAGTTTTAAACTGTTTCACATTCTATTGATCAATCAAATTATCATTCAAGTTTTCCACTGGTGTCGCATGATAGTGATATCAAGAAGCTTGCACTATCTTACAAAAAAGGGCTCTGAGAATGTCATAGTCACAAACTTGCCATGAGTTGCACTGTTGTGTAAACATTGTGAGAAAGTTATATATATATAAAATTTTTATAATTACTGTCAGATTGCATTGTCACTATATATTTTACACTATATATTTTTTTAACTTCAAATACTTTTGATACTAGTTTTCAGACCTATTCAGGCAACCTCGGCACAACTCACTATTCTAGGCATGGTGCCTTGGATGATGTCTTCTTGAACATCTCAAAATTTGTTAAACAGGCAAAGCCATTCTTATCAAATGGCTAACCTTACACAGAGACCTTTGGTTGGAGTCTTAACTGGCAAATCAACTGCTTGGAGTCCCATTGAGAACTCGATACCCCTGGAGACCTCGAGTGCAGCGTCTCGCAAGAACATACGCTCTCGAGTGAACAGTTGCACAAGCCATTCTAGCCTTAAACTCAGGCGGCACTCAGCATACCCTTAAGGTGTTACCAGAATACTCTAACTTACTATCATCAAGATTGCAAAATACAGATACATGACCTTGATAGCATTTCTCAAAGTGAAAAGTCAGAAAAAATATTTAAAACAAAAAGTATTCCTATTGCAAACTAATGAAAGCTAATGAACTTACATTCTCTTATTTTTGCTCCAGGTTTTTAGTAATTTTAGCTTGGTCTTCATGTCAATCGTGCAAGCCACTTAAAACTTTGTGACCGATTTACAATACTGCATTAACTAAGAAATACACTATACAATACCATTGCACGACAAGGCGTCAGTAGGCTGTCAAAATACATTATCAGCATCTTACGTTGCAGATGCACACTATCAAACAGGTGTCATTTTGTAAAGGCTTCAAACACAAATCATTTGCAACCATGTGCAAGTTTGTAGGCTTGTAGTCAGTGCAACATTTGTCACTAATGAAATTCCAGAAAAGAGAATTTTTTGTAGATTAGCTATTCCAAGAAAGGTATTCATGAAGAGCATTCGAATTTTCCAAGATATATAGCATATTTTTTGTAGATTAGCTATTCTAAGAAAGGTATTCATGAAGAGCATTCGAATTTTCCAAGATATATAGAATAAAGCCACAGAAGAAATTCAACATTAGTTAATATTAATTCTTGCTTCAGACTCTAATTAACGTTTGCTCGCATTTTACATTTGCATGTTTAAATTGGCTAGAAACACTGATAGACTTCGCAAGCCTTTCATATGGCTAAAATACCAATCTTTGCTAAGGACACAAAGTAAAATTCAGCTCGGGAAATGGCAGGAAGACCCTAGTGCTTGGGGTTAAATTCTCAGGCAATGTTGAAGTGCCGTTACTAGGAAATTACCAGCCGTACACAAACGACGATTGCCATGCTACCCGTCGTGAAACTTCCATGTACCATGTATGCGAAGATCCAACATAAAGCACAAACCACAGCAATACTACTGAATCCTAAAACACGATCTGAGCTACAAGAAATCCATTTTCAAAATCAAAGTGCAATGTGAAAACTTTGAAATATATCCTTTTTGGCACCCCCATTGCTACAAAACACTCACGTACCGTTTTGTTTTACATAACATTCATCATGTAACTGTGCAATCACGCAATATACATCTGGTGGTCCATGGCACATTACGTAACATATGAACGTCAAAAGAAATTAGAACAATCTGAAAATACATCTCTGAGTCTTACACAGAGCCGAGAAGAGTACTTAATCAATAATTTTCAGTGAAAGAAAAATCCTAGGATTTCGATTTTCGTCGTAAGCCCCTGGTCTTTCTCGCATAAACCTTTTATTTTGACCTTGAAACATTAGCAACACTTGCGAAAATATTAATTGCGTATGGAAATAGTTGCTCTAAAGGAAGTTTTATATTTTCACGGTGCATGCCACAGTAAGATTTATTGTGTAGTGGAAGACGTAAGCACTTTGCGGAATTTGCGGACTTAGAGGCACGAATTGCATTACCATTGGTTGAAAAATGAGAAAAGTAAGAAAAAGCTGCAAGGAAGAAATGGCCTTCAGCTTACATAAGGATAATTTAGCTTATCTAATCTCATTTTATAGATACTATCAATTTAGACAGATATTAGATAAATATATTTTCATATCTTAGATATAAAATGTCAGACATCAGAAATTAGATATGAAACATTAGATTATAGATGTAGACATTGATATCTGAAAGTTTGGTGTAGCCTAGAGCACCAACTACCGTATAGTCAGGCTTATTTCACACGAATACATATATTTGAAACCGGCCAGGTTAAGAAATTCACCAGTTCATGCATTCTTACAACGCCAGGCGCGTTTTTTCCCATTTGGGGCTCTTCAGTCACATGCGTCGGAAACGAAACTTGGTGGCCCGAGAGGAAGACATAGTACTTGCCACCAGACAATAAGAGCTGAGTAGACAGTGAGAAGTACACGAAATTGTAGCTTGCTAATATGCTAATTCTGAAGCATGTTCACATAATTGTAAGGTTAGGTGCGGTCCAGAGCACGGAATACCGCATGGTCAAGCTCATATCACTCGCGCACATATGTTTGTAACTTTGAATTCTGAAATTTCTTGTTGAAGATAAGGGTAACTATTCTCATGAAGAGCAGACCAGTAAAAATAAGTGGTTGAAAAATTTACGGCAGTCAAGACTTGCCTAACAAGAGCTTGGTCAGTCATCGCCGTTAATAAAGCTGTTCCTTCTTGCCCAGTGAAAGTGAAAAAGAAATCTTTGGCAAGATCTAAACGTTTTTTCTATGAGTGCATAATGTTTGGAAATAAATTAAAGATACTTCAAATATCTCTGGTTCAATGAAATTTGTCTCACAATAAATTTTACTTAATTTAATCTAAACAAATATTCCTTTAGGGAAGAAATAAGGACCCTCGATGGGTAAATCTTCAAGGCAAAGAATAAAGCTAATAATTTTTGTGATCTTCACGCCTGCTTCACAGCTCTGCGCAGGTGTCGCTCCAAATGGGAGTGTCTGCTAATTGAGAGCTTGATCATCGCGCACCATAAATTCGCCAACTCACTGAACGTGCAGTCAGACTCGATTAAGTTGAAGCTGTTTTAGCTCGACTTCGAAGATGTGACTCTGGCGATGTGTGCTCTGCTTGTTTTTGTTTTTCGACTTCTTTAAGGTATAAAGTTTATCCATGCGTATATTTTTACAGTTGCGTTATGAGCGCAAATAGCGTTGTGAGGACTTTCAACCTAGTGATAACAGATGGTCGAATTCCTTTAAAATGACATGCCAACAGAATGAATCCAAAGTGCCAATACAAAAAAAAAGAAGAAGAAGAATGGGCAAACAAGAATCAAAACTTATTGCCAGACACGCATCAAAATCTCTCGAGCAATTGATATGACCGTTCAAAACCTTCAGATTGAAAATGTCTTGATATTTAATGTAATCAAATCACCATCAGATGCACTTAATGCTTATGGATGTTAATTTGTGGCCCTCATATGTTTCATATCCTAGTTTTTTGCAACATAATGATAGCTGCTTGCGAATAACATGCCCGTCTATTATTAAAGATCTTCAAGAAACTCGATTAAATCTGATGAAACACTTAAAAATTAGCTAGGTTGTATCCACAGGTTAACATACTCCTATGGTTAAAGCCATGCAAATGATTGACATCATAACTAAAACCAAAACTGACTTCCACGCCGTTACACTATTATATCTTTAGTGTGTAGCGGACGTAAAGCAGACATTTACGAGCTTATGAAAAAATTTAGTAGTTCTGCAGCAAAACATGAATTGCTTACGCCAAACCACGAGAGGCTCATAGCATTATTCTACTTTTGAAAATACAACTCCATTATTTCTTACCACTTTCCTGCAAAATCAAATTCCGCCGCACATGCATAGCAAACGGCATTGGCAAGCGTATTTTTTCACTTTCCACCCCAAAATGACTGAAACCAAGGCACAAGTTCAAATTATATTTAGAGAGCACAGACCGCCTTCGCAAGACCCGTATCAACCAACACAATGAAAGGCTACACTGGCTTTCGAACAAGCATCCCCTCACGGCAGGGGTCTTACGATGGCCGCTTGCTGCTTAAATTGGCACGTTGCAACAACAACAACAACAACAATAACAACAACAACAATAACAACAACAGTTTCTTTTCTCACAAGTGCGTATAAAAAATTTACAGCGAAGTTGTGAAAATACGTCACACACTGGGAAGGGGAGCCCTTCATAGCAAAGCTAATCAAAGCTGTATAGACTTCTTAATACGCCTTGAGAGAAGTATGCGTGCGTAATCAAATTTTAATAATAATTAAAAGCGTTAAAACACAGCATCGTTCAACATCTCCTGTCATACTTTATGACAAATGTGGGTCAAGTGGTTTGACAAAGGCAATAATATAAAATTGTCTCTTCATCAGGCAAGAATAACATTAGACAAGCAACTATATGTAATCATTCCCTAATACTACAATGAGGCGACGAGGAGCCAATCGGAACAATGACAGGCAGGCCTGTGCAGTTTGGTTATATGCCTGTCACCAGGGCTATTCTTTCTGAAACACCCTGGTCGCGCCTTTCGCCGGAGGTCCTCAGGCAATGGCTTATCTAGTCGTACTTCTCGTCGACTCCTGCGCTCTTTTTTCTTCTGCTTTGGCAGGATATGAGAAGGTCAAGTTCTTTCAAAGCATCTGCTAATGAGATTTGCAAGCATTTCCAATTAAAATTGTCTCTTTAAATGCGTTTCGCTCAAGAAGGCCGATTCTAAATGCTATTCAGAGGAGAGCATCGAATGCGACTTAAATTCGAAAGATTCGCGAGACAATGACGATGGCAATGGCATCTGGTTTTTGCTTCTACGGTACTACGCATGCTCCAGCTTAATACGTGGACCTTGCATATCGTTCTGTGATTGTAAGGTTTAGTCCTAATGTTCTTCCCTTTATGTAAATAAGGCCGTGGCATTGTGTCGGTGTTGCTATGGGAAACTTAGGAATGGAATATTGCTTGTTTGAATCATCGGCTCCTTCAATCTGGTTACACGTGAATCTAATCGGAAAATATGCGCCAAGCTATTTCATACATGGAGGGGAACCAGATAACTTCGAAGAAGACCGAAAACTAAGCAGACCTCCTTTGTTAAACTTTATCGAGCGCTGCATAGATTTGATACGAACAAACCAAGATATCTTAGACTATTTAATCGGCACATATTTAATCGGCCTTCAAATTTATGGCCAACAATGGAATAAGTGGTGGCTCACCTGTCTTCTAAGCGAAGGTGGCAAATGTGATTCAAGCGATGTTTTTGTCAAATCGACATTCGTAATTGAAAACTATGCTCTTGATTACCCTCAGGGCGTGCACCATTCTGCGTTAAAAAGGAGGCATACGTTACTTGATCCCTTCCTAAGAGGACTTTTAGCGATATCACTATTCATCACCGCGTTCATTGATGTTCGTCGCTCATTCTCTAAGATTGAATCCTGCCACAGCTATGATTTTACGGGATGTCTGATGACTTTATTTACTCCTGCTGAAGCGTGATCGACATAAAGGGACAGTCGGAGATTCTCGACGACTTGGGGTTGATTGAAGGTACTCGCTTTAGTCATGCCTCAAGGTGGCATTCATGTGAAAAGACGATGATGCCACGCAAAACACGCAACGCGTCAGGCGTAACGGAATAGTTTGCGGTTCCTTAGCCTTTAGATCGTCTTCTCGTAATAGCCTTTGAAAGTTACGATACTGTTTCTTGATACTAATTTGGAGGATGCTTTTTCGATAACAGCGTTACATCTAATAGAAATGAAAAGGAAGCGATAGAGAACGTTGAATATGGCTGTCATTAGGTTACGATTGTGAATACACTCTCTGGATTGTGATTACTCAGGATTTTGAATACAATCATGAATACACTGGTTTGATGAGGGACCCACAAGCCTCGCACTTGCGTCATGTGCAACCCCAACCTTGGTAGTTTCCTTGTCCTCCCTTTTAAAACAAAAGTGAGGCATGTGGTAACCTTGCCCACAACCCGGCGGGCTACCGGACACAGCCTCGAGAATCCGTCTTTCTAATTGCTCTCGCATAACCTGATCGTAATGCTCTAGCAATTTCGTATCCTCGCGCAACTTCCTTAACAATGATGTTAAGCGATTATTACTTTTGTAAATGTAGTTATCCACAATCGATTCATGATTTTCCCGGAAGGGAAGACCAAGCTCGTAGCGCTTTCCTTTTTAAAATGTAAGTCAGCAACGACTGCAGCCAACATCATATTTAATAACTTTATCTGCCGGTTTGGGATACCTACTAGGATCCTCAACAAAAAGGGTAAAGAATGGCAAAATAAAATTTTTGAGCAGCTCAAGCTACTCTGCGGCATAACAAAGAGCCCAACCTCGCCATACCATCCTATGGGAAATGGCCAGTGTGAGCGGATCAAATCAGACCCTATTTGCTACGCTGAAAACCCTTTCCGAAGCATGGAAGTCACAGTGAAAAGACCACGTAAATAGGCTGATTTTTGCATACAAATGCACCGCGAATAGTGTAACGAGCGATTCTCCCAACTTCCTGCTTTTCGGTCGCCATCCACGTTTGCCCGTTGGCGCCATCTCATCTCATTCAATGCTACCTGTAAGCCATCCAACAGAGTACGTTGCGTTGGAAACGCAGTAGCAGTAAGCAATCCAGTATAGAGGAGGCGTACAAGGTTGTAGCTCAGAAACCAGAACTAAGGAAAGCAAATGATAAGAACAGGCATAACCAAAAACCTTGGCTAGGGAAACTGTGCGTTGGTCATCGAGTTCTCGTCAAGAATCTAAGTGAAAGAGAAGGGACTTTCAAGCTAAGGTCATTTTGGGAGCAGATGCTGCAGTCGCAACTTAAGTCCGAGGCCCGGATAGCCTCCTGTATGCAGTACAACAAGAAGAAACAAACCTTCGAGTAAGACGCGCATTTTGCACAGAAACTCACTTCTTCCTTTCGAGTTTCTTTCAGATGAGCATCAAACTGCAAAGAAGACGGAAGGCCGAGATGAAGGATCCGGCCGATCTGGAGACAACTCGAATGCATTCAATAAGTGACGCACATCCTTAGAGAGAATACAATTGCGAGGTGGATGGAGCCACAAGCCAAGAAGCTTGGAGGTAGCGAGGAATCGAAAGGACATGCCGACATTGACGACGCGATAGGTGAGTCAAATGGGTATTAAGTGTCTATTTGCACACCGAAGCAACGCTTGGTAAAAGAACTGAATGCAATCAGAAGGCGGTCTATTTTTTGATATCAGTTCATGGCACAAGATTCAGCGAGACGAATTTACCAGGTGGCACTATCGATGAACTGTTATAGCGGATCATTTTCTTCCTTGGCACCGATGCTCAAGGTCTTCCAACTCCAAAAGTTTTTAATATCGTCCGCGACTTCATCTCTATTTGACGCCAATGCAAAGCAATTCATGGTGTGGTAGCCCGCTGAGTCAGCCCTACCCGAAGTCAATGGAGTTGCACGACACACTAGCCCCGCCTAGGCTTATCTAAAACAAATGCCCAATAATAATCATAACCCACAAACACATCAAGACTATTCTTTGAACTGTCAATCGAAACGCTATCATCCACTACTTGTAAATCACAAAAGTGCTCAAAGTTGTCTTTGCGAACTAAGCTTTTAGTTTTTGTGGCTTGGTGGCAAAACGTCACTAGAAAACCATGCCTATCGCGCAGCTTCCGTTAAGGGGTCAATTTGGTGGCCAAGATGTGTTTGTGGCGCCGTGCGTCGTACCCAAGATATGTCCGCCTCCTGAAAACAATTTTTAAAGATGCACTTATGGCAAACCAAGAGCCCATCTAGATGACCTCGTACCGCAGACAGCTACAAACGTTTTTGAAGATCATAGAGACGCGTTTTGACTAATTGCTTGCCACTTACAAGAAATTATAGATCTTGTACGTTGCAATGAAGTAAGATGAGCAACACTCACTTGTAGCTGATTGCAACATTTACAGTAAACCAAGCATAAAATATCATATTTGTTACAGAGAAACGGAAGGCACAA
The DNA here is from genome assembly GCA_003687565.2 of Craspedacusta sowerbii. Lineage (NCBI taxonomy): Eukaryota > Metazoa > Cnidaria > Hydrozoa > Limnomedusae > Olindiidae > Craspedacusta > Craspedacusta sowerbii. The sequence goes on along the minus strand of QQSS02235712.1, from coordinate 7,508 downwards.
AAAATTTGCACGGTTGTGATCAAAACATTACAAAGGACATTTTCATCGACATTTGTACATTAATTTGCTTTTCGAGCACCTAAATGTGGTGGCCTACTTGAACTTTTTCCGTTTATATTTGACGAAAACGAGACACGTTATTGAACATAGGATTTCTAGATGTCATCTGCAGGCGATGTTCATATGTCATGAATCTCATACAAACTTTACGAGAATTTATTTTACTTTCATGGATAAAATGCTAATGAACTTCCAACGCTTAGAATTCACAGAAAACTTCAAAATCGCCATTGACTCTATGTGGGCAAAAAGGCGAACCATCTAGTCCATATGAATAAGTAATGTTCTTTAACCATTAATTATGAAAGCGTTATTCAAATTTGGCTAATAGCACTCTGCTATGTTTAGTTTAAAATTCTAAGTCAGTCACTAAAGCTATTATCTATGTGTTACAGTATGCCGTCCTCTTATGAAGCAACTAAGTAATTTAATCAAGAAGCTCAAAGTACGTCACTTCAGAAGCGATGCATGAAGTTCTTGCAAAACTTACTTACATGTGATGCCTATTAAACATTTGCAAAAGCCAGTCAAGCTTTTACGGATTGTTGAGTTTTAAAACCTAAACGAGATTAATAAGTAACGAGCACTTATGGTGTCGTCCAACGACCACCTAACACTTCGTGACTATCAATTTAGTTCACTTTAAATATTAAAATGTTCAACAGGATATCTCTATGCTAAATGATTCTGAAACTCTTACCATTGAAGTCCATGGTTTTAAAACCCAAAAGTTTCTTGAATGTATTATCTTAAACCAGCAAAACCAGTTTGACCAGCAGATTCTGGTTTATTTGAGCTTACGAAGTTATTATTAAATTTGTCCAGCGTGAATTCACATAAAAAAATTAATCAGATCATATTGAGAGAGTTTCTAGTCCTTAAGCTAGTGTTTGCTAGAAAGCGTTTAGTCCACACGAGATTTGTCGTGGAGGAAGATCAAGGCTTGACTCAAGAAGATGCTGCCACCCGGGTCAACAAAACCTCTACTGCTGTAAGAAAATTTCTGTTCGACTTAAGCAGCGCAGTAAAAATCTTTGTGTAATTTGTTAAATCCTTCTGTCGCCAGACCTAAAATCCATCATATGTGCTCTAAGCTAAGAAATATGACACATGAGACATTGGGAAATCTTTGATGTCCTCCTGGTTACTTCGTTTAGAAATATCTTCACATTTGAACTGATGTGTCTTAGAACAGGATCTGTAACCGCTTAAACATGTAATCTCGCGGAGCCTTGTTATATTTGTATGCTTGTTTTTGCAGTTTACTGATGTTTCTTGCAAGATCGATGGTTGAATCAGAAATCTTGAGGCTGCCCGAGTGCTCAAAATTTGATGGAGAGTTCTCGGTTAAAGTTGATGGTCGAGTTCTTGCCAAGGCTCTGCTGATGAGATTAAAAAGCCTCTCATATTTCGATTGTCTGTTCAAATGCATTTCGCACAAGAAGTGCAAGTCGATCAACTATTCTGAGAAAAGCAAAGAATGTGAGTTAATTTCGAAAAATTCGCGAGACAAAAACATAGCTTATGAGGATCGTCATGGTTGGAGTTTCTACGAGACACCTCATGCTCCTGCTGAAAGTGTAAGCATTGATCTTATTTTCTAGCATAATTGCACGATGCCTTCACATTACCGCAGGTTAGCTTAATAACCTTCTGCATTAGTAATATTATTCAATATCAAAGTTCCTTGTTATTGGCAGTCGTACTGTTGAAAAAAGTCGCGTAAGCAATGCGTGTTGTTTCATTATTTTACCTACCCTACGGCTTTGTTTACCAATGTAAATTTCAGCACTTCAAAATTACTTGGTGAATAAAATACTGCGTGTTTACAGAACAACAGATGAAAGTAACAAAAGCAAGAAACACTCCAAACTGAAACTTGGAAATGCGTTTATTTCGTATGAACCTTTTGAACCTTTTCGTCATTAGCTAATAACCTAAACGTTAAGTAACAGATGGCAGACTTTCACTAACGTACCTTTTTGCTGGTTAACAGGATGCGAAATAATTGAAGTTCTAGAAGGGCATGACATATTGCTGCAGTTGAAAAGTTCTGTTAAAACACAAATGAAAGTAAACCGTTTTGCTTCAATTGTTGCATTGCTGTAACCACCGAATATCACCCAAGACAGGCATGATCTCTGATCACTTGCAGATGAATTTAGCAAAACTATGAGTTTCAAGATTCCTTCCCAGTTTCCTTGCAAATGTTAAGCACTGATAAAAAATGCTATGAGGTACTAGTGCTTTTAGACACCAAAAGTAAGTAAACCAATCCCATGATCAACCTCGACTTACTTAATATTTTAATAAAGACATCAAAGGATCAAGTGCTATTTGAACTACAACAAAAGATCACTTATGAAATCATTTGCATTGTAAAGAAATTCAAACTTGCTCTCGAAATAAAGAACCTAACATCTGCTCTCTACTAAAGATTATTGCATTGCATTATATGTTGGTTTAGCTTGGTCCGATATGTCGCCAGACATCTCCCTGCAAGCATGGAACTTGCAAGGACACTTGTCAGGATCCAGGATACATCTGTACATGTCACAAGCCTTACATTGGATCAAACTGTGACATATGTAAGCGCGTTGCTACTTTCATTTTAATCATATGCTGGTGTGTGTTAAATTTTTCTAATAAAATCGTAAATGCATTCCCCTGCTTATTTAGGCCAGAAGTTAAATTAATTTGGCGTTCGAACTATTGGTATGTGCAATGACTCACGTAATGTCACGCGTAATTGATACTTAATTCAATTAAATTCTATTACAAGTCGGCAAATTCATAGTTTAGTTAATAGTTAAAATTAGTTTGAAAATTAGGTAATCGTTTACGGTCTAAGCTCAAAGAAGAATTTTTAAGCTTTCAGGAAACGTTATTAGGTTTTGTTAAGGTAAGTGCTAAATTATATTCAGCATGTGAAAGAAGATTGCCCTTAACATAACGTCAACGCATTCAGGTTGCTGAAGGAATCAAGCAGTGACGGTTAGGTAAACCTGGTACAACCAGCTCAATTGATTCCGCCATTCTTCTCTTACATACCGTAAAGCTACCATTTACTCCTCAATCTGTGATTGATCATGCCGACATGCCGCGAAGGTCAACATGACTGCGGCTGCACGCCAAGGATTCTTACATTAATCGCCTTTCAATAATTTTTTTCAACATTAAAAACTTAAATTGCTCGAGGATTGCTCGAGCTTGTTAAGGATATGGGTAAGGTTTAGCCTATAGATTTGTATTATGATTAGAGTTTCGGTTTAGGTTACAGTCACACTTGGTTAAAAAACAAAATAAATGAACAAATAAAATGCGAGCCAAAACTTCTCTATCAGTAGCGGCAACCGACTGGTTGTTATCTTGCAGAACTGCCTAGCGAGATTACGTCACATCAGATCAATCGAACGGAACCGTGTATTAGGAGTAAACGGTAGATTTATACTCTCTTAGGCGTGATTTATACTCTTAGATAGATTTATACTCTTAGATAGTAGATTTATACTCTCTCAATCTATTTGTAGTTGCATTGGTTTTATGTGTTCATCAAGGTTGCTTGTATCTAATAGTTTATTTTGCAGGTAAAATATTAGCAGCAATCTTGAGACTATGAAAATCTTCTTCGCCTCCGTAGATTATAGCAATATCTTCCTATTATTTCTCAGCTTGCTAGGATATTCTTGAACTTTCTGGCATACAAGAAGTGGTAAACTATTAAAAACTAAGTATGGATTTATGAGATTAAATCTAAAAGTTTGATTGCGCAAACATATACCTTGATACGTTGATGCACTTGTGATGCCTAAGTTTTAAATGATATTTCATTCCGCTAAAAGGAAGGCATAGTAGAGACACTTACTGAAGTCTGAAGTCTGTTTCATATTGCCTGAACTATAGTTGCACCTGGTTTGAGGCCGGAAACAGCCGCATCGTCTTGCTTGGAAATTCGGAAGCTACATGGAGAGAATACGCCCCCGTCTGGAATGTACTGGATAGAGACTTCGGCCCCTATGCAGATGTACTGCGACATGAATGTTGACGGAGGTTAGTTGGCTAGAGCATTGAAAACATTTTTGCAAACATTAACGACTGAGTTTTTTTTTTTTTTGCAAAGACGTTAGCCATTGATAAGAAATTGCTCCAGAGAAGTCTAGCGTGCTCAGTTTTTATTGCTAGAGATTTGAGAGCTATTTGTCGAAAAAGTTAAATTTTTAAATTGCTCCTTGGTGATAATATTTTCTTTGAATTTTGTTAACATACATTTCTACATTGAAGCAACAGTTCAAAAAGAAGCCACATTCGTGTCTTTGAATACCTTAAAGCAAACGTTAAACTCATTTACACGAGGTGGATGGAGAAAACTGAGCATGCAGCATTTCCTAAAAGGCAAAACCAAACTATAGTAAATTGCTGCATTTTAGAATAGACCATGTATGGCTAATCGTAAAAACCTCTTTACACTAGGTGGATGGACAAAAGTAGCAAACGTGAACAGGACATCCAATGAATACGTGTATAACGCTTCAGATTTTAAAGATGATTTGCAATCGCTAAGTATGAGTGAAAGTCCATACTATGCCTTATCGACCAAAGGTCTGGCAACTCTTCGTCAGTATATCAACTTCACGTCAATTCGGATCTACTGTCGCAAGCCATCAGTTGGTCGAACCGTTCACATCGTCACAGCGAACAATAGTCTGGGTTTGGAAGTCGTTCGTTATATGACGGGAAATTCCAGCACGCGTCCAGCTTCTTGCAACTCGTACGTGAAGATGCCCGACGATGACTCCATTATTGCGACGAGTTGCTCTCGATGGGTGGATCAAAAATGGTCCCATAGTGCTGGAAGGCCAGCTGAGTTACTTTATCATTTTACGGTTTCTATCACGAACTATTATAACGTTGGTATAGGTAGCACTCTGGGAAGACAAGAATGCGATGATTATATGAGTTCATCAAAGGCTGGCATCTGGATGTTTTTTGTGCGGTAAACTTGTCAAACATAATTTATATGATCTGACTTAGATTGAAGCGGAGCGGATCATCTCAAAAATTTGTGTTACGTGCGTTACAAGTTCGTGAAGGGGCTTAGGTTACATGGGATCAATATAATTCATAGGTTCCTAATCATGCTTCTAGGACTTCATTGAAGATTTTTCTGACACCAAAATTTAAATTTAAACAAGTTCTGGAGTGACTAAATTGCAATATCAAACGGCAATAAAGATCTCTGCTCATATGTAATGTAAAATCACATTTGTTAACATTAATAGGATTTCTAGGTATCATTTGTTACCATAATAGGATTATTGCCTCCAAATGATGTGGAAAGCTGGAATAAATCCTGACAGAAGGCATCTTTCTCTTCCACAAAGGCGCAACAACAAAATTTTGAAAATTGCACCAATTTTGAGCGTAGGAGGAACAGAGTTGAACAAGTTAATATTTACACAAGTAAGAGCTTCTGCCATAAATGACTAGGGGATCTTACTGGAAAAACCCAAGATTTGATATAGAACTTCTCTAATAACGCTAATGGAAGAGGTGGGAAGCCGTTATATGTTAGTGCAGTTTCGTTTCCTTCCAATAATACTTATTTAATATATATTATATATAATATATAATATATTATAAATATACCACATATTTAAACAATAATTTAAGCAAACATCGCTATTCAGAAATAGTTAATCAAAGCTAGTTATCTGCGCCTTGTTAGCTTGGAAACGCTTGTGTTGGAAAAAATTCAAGCCACATTAAATTTGAAAAGTCACAGGAGATTCAGTGTACCCATGTGTTGTACTCACATGTGCTATTGATGAAAAAGTACTTGATACGATCGTAAACTAACATCCGCTTTACTTTGCTATATGTTTACTATACTCCTAGCTTAGTCCACTGCCCCATATTCTTCCTCGATCAGTTGACCATCTTAGTCTTTGTTTAAAATAATCTGATAAATAGGTGCAGTTTTATAGATTTCCTTAACAACCTGTTCAACTTGCCTGCTGATTCTAATAATTTATTATTATTATTTTTTTTTTGGCGCGTTGCAAAGTACATGACTTGAATTTTTCTTATTTCAGGACAATTCAGTTGTAGAAGTTTTAATGAACCTGCGATGTTTTTGATAGGTTAAGATAAGATAAGATAAGATAAGATATTTGTAACATAAAATTGGGGTAGATGGTATAAAATTATTGGCAGAATTGGCTTGTGAGAAGAATATGCTCGTTTGATTATAAGTGGCTAAGAGCACTTCACGCTCTTTGAATATGAAGAGTCGCTGACCAAAGCCCTTCGTTTGCAGCCTTCGTTGAAAGACTTAATAAGTCTTACAATCTCATTTTGTAAGTTTTTTGCGTTTGCTCTAGGGATTCTACCGCTCTGCAGTATATTAATTGAAATTTTTTAGATAAAATCTAGTGATATGGTTGTTGTTATTTGATCCGTGGAAATATTCGGTTCAAAAGTCGTATTCGCGTTTTACGAAAACACTTAAGTAAGATGTTTGAATATAGTTAATTGAAAGCACTAAAATGTAAGGTATGTTTGAAGAAATGTGTGTGAATAAACTTGTTGTGAACATTCAGTCAAATGTTGCTCTAATTGACTTTACTGACGCAGATACAAATTGCTTTATAGTCAAATAAGCCTTGTCTCCCTACTTGAGGCGATAATTCGCTCGAAGACTTGTCATATATCCATCTACACCTACTGAATGTATCTGTACTTTCACAACTGCTCAATACACAATCACGTCAGCGAAAGACATTGACAAACTCAACTTCGTCTCATCGAAGTACTCATTTCTGACTAACGAACGCCGCACACTTCAATAACAATCCAAACAGCGAAGAGGCCTAAAACGATCTAACAGTAAACCATGATCATAAATAACCATGAAGAATTGTTCACCCGAGTGTATCATCTCAACGCCATAGCACAGCGATCGAAAACGTGATAATTTTCTTTGTTCATGGCGGAATCAAAGTCTTGTTATCGTGTTATTTGGAATTCTAGTAATCATTAGAAATTGTAATTCTTCTAGTTCGTGTAATGAATGACTTCGTGTACGTGTGCTTTCTAGAAATGTTTTGGCATTGGTATATTGATAAAGGGACGCTCTTTTAATTGCGTTTTGCCAATGCACACACGCTTTCCGAACTGATGAGAACTTATGATTTTCTTCATCATAAAGGAATGCTTCAGGTTGCAGGGTCTTCATTTAATCCAGATGGACAGCCACAAAACGAACAAACGTCAGGACGTGTGTTATTTTTAAACGACAAGTCCTTACCTGTCAGAGCAAGGCTGAAAAAACTCTTAAAACAAATATTGTGACCACTTCTTGGAGACAAGTCATATATATATATGTATATATATATGTAAATAAATAAATAAAAATATATATATATAAATATATATATATATATATATAT
>QQSS02235690.1:0-10021 GCA_003687565.2 Craspedacusta sowerbii | reverse complement strand
TGTCATGCCGATATAGCCAGCGTCGCACTGGCCACATTGAAATTTGTAAACAACGCATTGTTGACTCACAATCTTTATCAGTGCTTCCTTTGCTCTAAAACTTTCGTCAATTTTTCTGCTCATTGGCTGAAAAATTATTAAAGATGCAAATGGTGCACAATCACTACAGGGATAAAGAGTCAACAATGACAACTAAACATCACATTTACATTTGCCTCCTTTCATCAACCATCCATATCCAAGCCTTGAATGTAAGTTGGTTTACTACCCAAGCGCCTGCTATGATCCACTTGAAAACGAATTCCAAAACTTATTTTCTCTATTTACATGTTCTCCTTTCCTAAAACTAATTAAAAATAGATTTCAATTAAGCAACAGCTGGATGAAATTAATGGTCTGGCTAAAATCAAGATAAACCTTGCGTGGTACAAGTTACAGCAACATCATTAAAAATATATCATTGTAGCACCTGCTCCAAAATACTCATATGCTCCAGATATACTCCATGATAACTATTTCAAATTATGACAATAACATCCAGGAACCAATGCAGCCATTAGGAGAGACAATGATGGAGGGAAAATGAAAGAGGTGCCTCCAACTGAGACCAAATAGGTTTATACTGTTGTACACACACCAACCTAGCACCAATACTTCCTCAAATCTGTCTTTTTCTCCTCAAGCGGAAAACTCTAAGACAATGCAGTGACGCGAGAAAAGCAGCAAAATTTTTACATAGATCAACAGCTTAGGAGAGCAGGGGCTTTCTAGGCAGGGCCGTGTTTTTCAGAAGGGCCTCCCAGAATGGTTGGAACAACTTGCACTTAGACCTTTTCTTCAATGTCTAAGTTTTTGTGAAATGCATGTATCACCACCCCAAATTGCCGTTCAATATTGACAAGGGGATGACTGGGCCTGCTATTGAGCCAAGAGGGCGGGGTGACAACTGCTGGTTCAGCATATTGGAAGGACTTGCTCCACTAGCTTATTTAGCTTATTAAGCTAATAAGTGCTACAAGTTCATTTAGAATAGCTAGCTGAATAATCAAAGCTGTAACAGGCTAACATGATCTAAAATTTTCTTGAGAGGTGTTCAAATACCATGCATCCTTTGAGTCTATTGATCTAGTTAATGAAAACAATCCGTACCTGTTTAATCAACTTGCTTAGCCTAGCAATCTCCCCAGGAATGACAGAGCAAGCCATGATTGCTAGGAAGAAGCGTAATTACCGGCAACTAGCCTCGGCAAACATCGCTTGTAGATGCTGTGTCATTTCAGGCACTTAATTCCCGCATGCCTTGAGTAGCATTTTGCTGTACTAGGTATATCCTGGTCTATTTCATAACTCGAAGACAAAATAACTCCAGTTTAAAAGTAGTTGTTTTGTGCGCGTGGTCCAATCTAATGCACTTCCCTCCGCGCGAACATTCGCGTCTCGAAGTCGACGTCACAAACCAGTCTCAAGCATCTACATTATTCAAGCCGTTTCGCAGTGGCGACTGCTTTCACGAACTTCGTGCCACGGGCAAACGCGCCGCGCTTTTTCGAGGCTCCCGGACAATTCCACTTCGTGCTGATATTTTCCGAATGCAACTGCAACGATGTTTTGCATAATAAAATGCCATGGTCCACAGCGTCGAAGGCTTTGGCCAAGTCCAAGAACACCCCGACTGTGTGCTGTTTCCGTACCATGGCATTCGTGATATTGTTGATTAACTCAAGTATGCCATATTCTGGAGAATGGTTTTTCCTAAACCCTAATTGCTGTACAATAACTTGTTTTCTTCCAAATAAAAATAAAGCTTTCTATAAACAATTTTTTGATGAAAATGTTGGAGAGAACTGAGAGCACAGAGATCGGGCGAAAGTTACTCATTATTTGCGGTTCATTAGCTTTAAAAACAAGGGATTACTTTGGCAATCTTTAACTTTTTAGGAAAAATACCCCACTTTATAGATATGTTGACTATATAGGCAAGAGGGAAGTCAAGCTCATCAGCGAGGTGAACAATAATACTTGTACTGAAGTTGTCATATCCGGGAGATTTATTTCTTTTCAGGGACAGAAAGGCTTCCTTTATATCATTTACGGATATTGAACTAATATCAAAGTTATGTATGACAGCTGCTGGCACGAATGCATGGAAGCTTTCTTGCCCTTAAGGAATGACAGCTGCCATGGAGCTCCCAACGCTGACAAAGTATTTATTGAATGCTTCAACAATATCAGTTTTACTTGATACATCTTTTCCATCGATATTGAGATGGGTTAGTGAGGCTGTACAATTTATGGGCACCAAGAATTTCTTTTATGATTCCCCAGGAGCGCTTAACATCATTCTAAATCTTGAGCAGAAATTGTAACCCTGAATGCTTATTCTAGAGGAATATAGTCCGTGAGTTCCCTGGTTGGTTCAGATCTCCTGCGTACAGATTATTTTGAAGGGCTATTTACTTTGCTCTAGAAATAGCTTGAAATCATCAATGTTCTTATTTAAACTGCGTATATTTGCGGATAACAAGGATTGCTCAGATTTTCCGTTTGTAGTATCAAGTATGCTAGAGAAAACGTCATTCGCAACTGGGCGGCTACATACAGGTATATCCTCTAGATCCTGAAGAATTTCATTTGTGAACATGTTTTCATTGGGGTCTGTGATTTGGTTAAGGAGGTTTTGCATTATGCCCCTCGGTTCAGGAGCAGCTTGCATTGGGTCAGTGTCAGAAATCATTTAACTTAGAGGTGAGATATACGGAAGCAATACCATGAAGATGAGAACTGGACAAATAGCAACTTACACATTTTTGTCCCTACAGACTATCCTGTCCACCTTGAGAACGGCGTAATGACCTTCTTCGCGAATCTTCATCACAGTAGGCAAGAGCTCCTTCCTGCGTCGCATTGCTTCCTCAGAAAAATCATTGTTGATAAATAATACGGATCCTTTCAACTTCGGTGCTGATTTTAGTACTGCTTCTTTTTTCTTTCGGTTAGCAAACCGTGCCAAGATTGTTCGTGGCCGGACATCTTAATCTGATTTAGCCTTCCTGCTGACACAATGCGCTCTCTCGATGACCATATTGGCTGCATCCAGCTGCAGCTTTGATTCAATGAGCTCCTTGAGTTTCTGCTCCGTTTCGTTCAATATTCCTCATCACTCTCTGGAATTCCATCTACTCGAATATTATTTCTTCTTGATCTATTTTCCATATCACTGAGCCTTCCCTTTATTTTAGTGATGTCCTCCATGATCCAAGCAGACACTTGACCGCTGGCATCGCCGAGCTTACTGGTACTTGAGCCATCATTTTTTTTTTAACTTTTCCAATTCCTCTTCGAGAAATTTTATTTTAAGCTCGAGTGGATCCATTTTGTTAGTGCAGAACTCCTCCTGGAAGTTTGCAGATTTATTTACCTCGTGCACTTCCCTCAAAGGTCATCAATTCGCGAGTTAACGGTCCTCATATTCATTTCAATGAAACGTAAGATTGTATCCTCGTGCATAGCTAAAACTTTTTCTATGCTTTTCTATTCCTTCACCATTATCTTGGTGATCGTGCGCATCCGTCTTTGAAAGATTTTGGCTTTGGCGCCAACGGTGTGTTCAGCCGCCATTTTGGTTGCGCAAGCCAAGTTGGCGTGTCTGCTTAGCATTGACGGTAAACTGCCGAAGCCACCATTGCCTCATAAGCTTGGTATCTCTCCTTTATTAGGCTTCTCTATAAACACTGATTATATGAAGCCTCTTTAAGGAAAGTCCATATAGACTATAAACTCTGCTAATGGTGCCCCATGAAAAGAGTCACTGTCTTCTAGGGGATCCATGACCAGAAGCAAGTAAACTGGACTAATAGCAACTGTCTCATTTGTATGAAGTGTATTATCCTATGTTTGTAATATTTTCCATGGCGAATAACTAACTACAAGAAGAAAAAAAAAGCACGAGAAGGGTGTTAAATTTTACAAGCATTGCTTAGCTGGCAATTGCTATGAGGTAGGGTAACAGTTAAATATATTTATTTTGTGTTACTATCAATAAGTGGTGACTTTGACGAGTCTGTTGACTCGTCAAAAGTTAGACAATTTTTATGACAACAACGCAGAAGAATAATAGCTTTCGATGAAACTGATATTGCAAGCGTCTTCAGGTTTTCAATATAGTAATGATGGACATGATGACTCCAGATGAAAATCTTCTGGTCTCCTTTTTTGCTTTCCTTAGCCTTGTTGCTTTTAAAACGATTCCAGATAATTGACAGGATTGTATTTGACTTTGTCGAAAAGTGCATTACCCGCCAACGTAACTTGGATGACAGTTTCAACGATGAGATCGTGCGATTCGTTATTCCTTATAAGGATGAACGGATGATAAGGATCGATTCTGATCTTCCCGCCTTCTTCACAACTCTGCGCAGGTGTCGCTCCAAATGGGCGTGTCTTCTAATTGAGAGTTTGATGATCGCGAACCATAAATTTGCCAACTCACGTAACGTACAGTCAGACTCGATTAAGTTGAAGCAATTTTATCTCGACTTCGAAGATGTGACTGTGGCGATGTGTGCTCTGCTTGTTTTTGCTTTTCGTTTTTTTTTGTATTCTTGTTCGTTTAGTCTGAAGATGATCCAAGAAAGAACCGAAACGTCACAAAAAATATTAGCTTTATTCTTTGCGTTGAAGATTTACCCATTTAGGGTCCTTGTTTCTTTTCCAATGGCGAATATATCTTGAATTAAAAACAAGTATCAGTAGCGTTGGAATATTATAGCTTTGTGAGTTGGCGTCAGACTATATGTAAGAGCTGAGATCCAAAACGAGGCTGCCTGTTTATTGTGTTGCGTATACAAGCCTTCCTTTACCAGCTCATCCCATTGGATATGCCTTACCTCATTGGTTTGCAAACGAGGCAGAACTTGTGAAAGTGATGAGGTTCCTTAGGATCGGCCTTGAAAAAAAGCAGTTCAAATCAGTTTGAGAGGTCGTCCGCAAGCTCGTATGCAAGAATTAGTGCAGATGTCGCAGATTTGATTCTCCTGGAAGATTATATATAGAGTTATGGGTAAGTTTTAAATGTCATATGTTTAAGTGTCATATGCGTATACAAGATTAATGGTGCTGCACCATAAGTTTTTGTTTGTATTGCATTAGTTCACCGTCTAGAATTTACCTGACCCATGCACCGATCTATATAAACACACGTACGCCATGTTCTCTGTTTGCCTATGCACCTGCGTGGTCTAGCTCTAAGTCTAGCAATTCAAATATAATGTGCTCGTGTTCCCAAAGCATCCACTTTTTTTAAGAAGGCGAATATTGCATCAGAAGCAGATTTTGTTTGTTTGTAAGTGGGAGCCCCGCCTTGGCTGCAATAGTCACAATAGAGGGTCAGATAAGGCGTGGAAGAAAGACTGCTCGTCAGAGTCTGAAGCTCGCAATGAACGACCAACTTTAGCATCTTCCTTGTTTTGCTCTGATTATTGATCTTAAACTCATTAGCTGATCACAGCCAGGTTATCCCTAACACTATGTAGTTTAACAAAAATTCCGGCTCTAACTGTAGGGTTATAATTGGGAACTTGGCATGCCAGCTGTACCTGCATTTGCAATTAATTCCTTTCTTCCTGTGGTGTCATGTCAGTATTGCCTTACTCAGCTTAATGTAACCTTCGTTTGAAATATTGAAAGCTTATCATAAGTTTGTGAAAGCTAAAGAAAAAGAAGCATACTTCGTAAAAACATGTGCTCTCTTTCCAATTAACCCTAAATTGGGGATGCATATGCCGGTAAACATATTGCAATTGCAATTACTCTTAAAAAATGCATGCATCAGTGAATTCATACATTGAGAATACTCATTTAAATTTGTAAGTATTTCTTGTGGATTCTTTTATCCTTGTCTTGCTCATGTTTTTTGTTTAGGTTCCATATTAAGTAAGAGATCATCACATGGCAGGTGGTAGACCTGGACCAGGTCAGCAAGCTGTTTCTGTAACTTCTTCGGGTGTGATGTTATGGCATTTGTTATAATGCTTTGTCTTAGAGAAGTAACTGACCAGGTGTAATCCTAGCAGTCAATTGGCTAAAATTAAAGACTTGATTGCAATATGAATATAGAATTGAAAGTCTTGTAAATTTGCAGTTTATATTTAAAGATCGTTAAAGACGCAAATTGGCTTGATGATTGTTGTTCATATTTACTAGGGTAGTTATTTAGCATCTGTAATTTCTAAGAAGATGCTATGTACCAACTTACCTTATGTGCAATTCTCAAAAGATTGTAGGATAAATTCAATCTACCTGCTTTGTACTTGCATGTTCTGCGCTATTATTTGGATTGCTGTATGAAATATGCATAAAATTATCTAGTGCTGGAAGGTGATATTTGCTATAGAATATTATTGTTTCTCTCAGACTGCAAGCTGCCGATGATATTATGAGGGCAGATATAAATGTTTATTTTGATAAGTTCACATATGGGTTCAAGAAAAATGCAACAGTTATGATCTTTTGCGTTCTTCTACATACTTAGTGTCCAGTGCAGTCTCGCTAGGTCCAGGTGGAGCTGTTCCAGGGTCTGGTTTGCCAGTTTCTCTTCCCTCTCTGTCAGGTATGAATTTGCTTGTTATATAAACGTTGGTATTGTGTATGAAGTTAGATAAGGCTGGAACTTTGTTATGGAGTATTGTTATCACCCTCGTAATGGGAGCTGTCTTTGTCATGGTTCTTAAGTCTTGCTGTTCATACTGAATGTGTTAGGCTGGATTTTGTTGACTTAAATGATTAATTGGTGTAGGTTGCTCAATAAAAACATTGATATAGCTGTAATAATAAATATATCGATACAGCATTCAACCATCTAAAGTTTACGCGAATGAGATTGTTAAGTATTGATATTTTGTATCTGTGTTTCACAATAGTGTTGCCAGATGATGTTCTGGATTTACATCAATGTTGATAAATTGGCAAGTTTTTTAATGGAAATTTAAAAATTATTGAATAAATGCATACTGAGTTTGTAGTTGCCTTACTTTATTTGATATAATTTAGGGCTCAGTGCAATCTCGATAGGTCCAGGTGGAGCTGTTCCAGGGTCGGGTTTACCAGTCCCTCTGCCTTACGGGTCAGGTATGAAATGCCTTATCGGATGAAAGTTGGCATTGTGTATGAAGTTAGGTAGTACTGGAAGATGAAGTTTCTTCTAGATTATGGTTATCACACTCATAAAACAAGCTGTATATGTGATGTGTCTTTGGTCTTGGTCTTCATGAGTTTGTTCGGGTGGATTTTGTGTCACTTGCCATTGCGTGTCATGCTAGCATTTGATCTTTAATTTATGCAACTTGTTGATTAGAACACCGAAAAAAGCTGTTGTTGGCCATTTGACCACGTTAAGTTTACATGCATGAGATTGCGAAACATTGGTGTTTTGCATATGTGTTTCGCATTAGTGTTGAAGAAAGATGTTCTGGATATAGATATCAATGTTGATGTATTGATGACTGTTTTCGAAGACCATGCAAAAATTATTGAATTATTGCATATTGAGTTTGTAATTGTCTTGCATATTTGTTCTTTGATATTTAGTGCCCAGTGCAATCTCGATATGTCCGGGCGGAGTTATTCCGGGATCTAGTTTACCTGGCACTGTTCCTTGTGGTTCAGGTATTTAAATACTTATTGGGTGAAACGTCGTATCGTGTATAAAAGTAATTGTAATGCAAAATACGATCCGTTGATGTAAGTTTTCTTTGCTCTTTGTTGCTGGTGCTGATTTGTATAGTTTTTATTATTGTTTTGGATTTGCCAGGTGTTTTCCTAGAAACCTTCTTTTTAATCGTGATTACTGCCTGCCTTAGGTTTCGGAAATCCTTGATTAATCGTCGTAAAGAGAATTTTAAATGATTCCTCATTAATAGTTACATATTATTGCTAACCATTACTAGCCTGGGATTCTATGGGGATCTCTTGCAAACAATGTTTCCTATGCTGGGTAAATTTATGAAATTAGCCAGTTAATGACTTATTTCGCCTTATTTTATTTTAATTTTATACCTTTCTCATACTGCTAACGTCTACGTAGGCACTTTCTTGTTGTAAATACGTTTCGAATATTTCAGCCTTTCCGAAGTTTGATGAGGATTGGATTCGACTGGCGATTGTTGTGCACGAGTTTTCATGTGAGGCTGTTGCGTGGGTTTTGGATGATGCTATCAGTAAGAAGCATCCCAGCTTGACAAGCAAAGATTTTCACGAAAGACTCGAAGAAGCCCTGAGGCTTTCACCGCAGCTTGCAAAGGCGCTCTTAACGTATCAAGTCCCGAAGGTTTTTCCCTCGAGTGGATTTGGAAAGTACGCAGATTTTGATATAGGCCTCTTAAAAAATCTGATCAGTTACTTCGTGGGAAATCCTCAGTGGGCACAGGCCACCGCTGGCCTTCCGGCGGTGGAAAACCTTAAGACGTACAATTGGGGTAATGCCAGCCCTTTGGCCTTGGTGGCGCTGCTCTCCGAATTTAGAAACTGGATTTTTCATAATACTTGCGGTATCACAAACTTCTCGCAGCTGTGGGATGTCTTGCTAAAGGTTCTTCATGGTCTTAAGTATGATACAAGTAAAGTAAGTCATTTCAAGTCGGGGCCGCTAGATTACGGCAGCAAAGTTGTGGTGGAAACGATTAAGGAAGCTCTGAGAACGGTTAAGGAAGGTCAGAGAACGGTTACGGATCTTCTGACCGAAGCAATTCGGTTACAGGAGGATCCTGCTTGGAAGCAAGAATTTGCTGATTTAAAAAGTGAAGTTCAAAAAGAGGCAGAGTATTCAAAGAAGGAATTAATCGCTGTTCAAGACCGCTTAGAGAGAATGCAGATTGAATTCGAGAAGCTACAAGTTTCCAGGGAAGTTCGGAAAACCCTCTCAGCGGTAAGTTATAAAATTTAAACAGTAACAGCTTCTCTCGTCGACCTACTTTATGCACTTCTGATCGATGCTTATGCTTTGGTGATTAAATAAGGATGTGAAAACAGTGAAGACTTCATTGATTCCATTTAGTAAGGAAGATGTTTTATAGATGGATTTGTTAGGTAGTTGACTTAAATTATCTTTAAAAGTCAAAACGTAGGTTGACAAAATTTTATGGTAATTCAAGTCAGGACCACAGCTTTATGGGAATAAAATTGTGGTGGAACCGGTGACGGATCTGTTAAGTGAAGTGAATAGAAGTTAGAAAGGGAACTTGTTTCTAATCAAGAATTTGCTGAAGTGCAAAAGGCTGTGGATCTGTCAGCACTCGAACTGTCTCTTGTTCGAGATCATTTAGAGGAAAGGAATTGTAAAATACTAGGGCTTAAATGTCGAGAAAAAGATCATAGTACCAAAAAAGTTAGGCTAAGACTTGTTCTAATGGCTAACCTCTAGTTTATATTTGCGTATTTGTTTGTTAGCTCTTTGACATGTAGGTATACATAATAAATACAAGTTAAATTTTGTCAAACTCGTGTAATCAACAGTTTCAAACTTCCGAAACATGCGGAATCTCTCTCGTTGGTCTAACTCTATTACCAATATCATCGCAGATCACAGTTACTAATCATTTACTGAGTGTTAAGTGTACTCTATCTCTCTCTCTCTCTCTCGCTCTCTCTCTCTCGCTCTCTCGCTGCAGTGACAATAGCTGCATGAACCAAAAAATTGAAATATGCTTACCTAATAGCTATTGCTGGCTGATCGAGGATAGTAAGCAGCCTGACTGTTATCACTAGTCAATTATGCTCATTGAAGTCCAATCAATGTCAGTCAGCAGACGCGCAGGAAGTGCCAAACATCACCGCTTCATTTTGTCTTAAGATTTAAGAAAAGCTTGGTTTGTATTCATCGCATACCTTGGTCTTATTAAGCTATGTCACTTGCATATTGGGTGTCATGAGCTCGAATCATAATTGGCGTTAAAATAGCTACAGCCATAGGCTCGATGTTTGTTGCAATCTTTGCACCAGTTTCTTCATACACAGAAATTTTGTCCTG
>QQSS02235679.1:0-10021 GCA_003687565.2 Craspedacusta sowerbii | reverse complement strand
CACATAATATTCATATTCATATTTTTAGAACGAAACCAATTTGTCGCTCTTGAAAACTGGAACTCTGATATCTATGTCCAATGTGTTATTGGCGCCTTTTTATTCTTAATCTGTGTTAATGATGTCCTAACTCAGGCCTTGTAATGCCTTTGACGGTGACACAGTTATTCTGATCATTCTAATTCTGCTCTGAAAAAGCGAAAGTAATATGATGAAAACAATGAGGTGATTATTCGCAGCCGACTGCGATTGATATTGAGCGTTAGTCGCAGTCGGTCACATTTATGCCGACCTGGGGATAGCAGGTCAGACTCGTGACAAAATGGCGTTGCAACTAAGTGCCATGTTGTAGACTTCGACCTTGCCCCACATCAACACGAGACCTCAACATTCTATGACTAGCTTGTTCTAACAGCTTCCTCTAAACTCTTCTAAATCGCAGGCCCTTCTTTGCTCTGGAACTAAACGATGCGAAATAAAACTTATTGTAAAAGTTCAAAATAAGCGGATATCGTTATCGACCAAGAATAAATATTTAAGTTTGCTCTAGATTCGCAAGTTTCGTGGAGTACTCAAATCTATAAACTTTCATAGTAGCTTGAGACAGCAAACGGCTTATAAAGTCTATTCCGTTGCCAAAAGACGCTCGCCTTATCAGGGGCCTGGGGGGGATAATTGTATAAAATATCCATAATTCGATTCAGTCAATAGATAATTGCAGTTGCAATAGCAAGCTCCAAGAATAACAACGTGTTCTAATTATGATGCTTATACATCTGAACTACTTTCGCAATGCTGAAACTCGAATATGCTGTTCAAGTAACCGTACCTCTTTTGTTCATTCATGATTGGTACAACAACCGCTTCGTCAGACTCGAAACAATTAGTTTCCACGCCTCTACCATAAACACTTGAAAGATCATCTCACCGTAACCTTCGATGCCATCGAGATGGACGGAATGTTCGGGTACCAGTAGTATTAAATTTCAAAGTGCAAACTTATATAACCCTTTGAATGACATCAATGTCAAAACATCACATTATATATGACCTAAAATTCAGTTTCCGTAATGGATCGTGGGGACTTTGGTTGTGGTTTAGTCTTAGATCTGCAAAATTTGTTTGATACTGTTACCTGTCAAATTTTACTACACAATCTGGAAATATACAGAGCTAGAGGTGTTAGTCTGTCTTGGTTCTTATCATACCTTAACGGACGAAAGCAATATGTCACAATGTGTTGATGACACAATCTCCAATACTTCGTTCGTAAATGTCGGTGTCCCGCAAGGATCAATCTTGGGTCCCTTATTATTCCTCATATATAAACATGATTTTCACCGTTGCTTATCTAGTGGCGTTGCCCAGCATAGGCGGATGATACAGTTATAGTCCTCAACAATTCATCTCTTAAAAAGATGAAATTATCGATGAGTCGTGAGATCTCTAAATTTGAAGACTGGCCTTGTGCAATCAGACTATCGTTAAACGCTGCCAAAACAGGGATACTCTTATTCCGTCCTAAAAACAAAAGCTGTAGTGTGAACTTTAACTTAAAAATTATGAATAAGAGAATGCTTTTATCTAAAAAAGTGAAATACCTTGGTGTTGTTCTTGATTCGCGTCTGTCATGGAGATGTCATCTCTCCGAACTGACAAAAAAAACTGACGAGAGCCAATGGCCTTCTCTTGAAAATCCGATACTTTGTTGATGCGTAAACAATAAAATCTTTATATTATAGCTTATGCTTGGTTCAAACGTCGCACTTCCGCCGCGTCGAATTAAATGATTTCAGTTCGACGCGCGGCAGAAGTGCGACGTTTGAAGCAAGCTTTATTCCACACACATGTGACATATGGTTGTCTTTTACGTTACTTGCAACAAAAATCTCGAGGGAATATTTAATTGGAACGAATTAATAATATAATAAATAATAGTAAAAATAATAAAAGAAAATAATAATTACCTTCTCTTGCTTTGGCGATCCCACATCTAACTCATTTTCACGCCTTGGAATATTGAAATTAAATTTAAACTGTGATTATTTATGCATGAATGGCATTGGATGAAGCTGCCACGTACGTTTGAAAAGTTTGACGCCTATTATTCCCCAGCAGTAAAGACGCGCATAAGTGAGGCCGCTAAACTTTTCAAGTTACCAATGATTAGGACTGATACTTATTGCTAAAACAATATCAAATATAAAGGTGCAATACTCTTCCAACAGCTTCGTGAATATTAACCTAAGTATTCCTGAAACGATTTTCAGAAGTAATAAAATCACTTCTATTAGCATCCTGTAGTTAAGGGAGGATATTTTTATTTAAAAATTTTTCTTATGTTTGTGTAATTTATTGACTTCATCGATTTTATTGCTTAAGTCAAATATGCAAGTGAATTTTGTACTCATCAATGGTGCCATAAGCGTATTTCTCAATGGGGATTCTGGTTAAAGTGCTACTTGTAAACCTTTGTGTCCAGCATACCCTCTGATCGCAACAAAGCATCGGTATGCCTGGGACCATATTCTACTTTTCGACTCCTATGGCATCTACTTTAAGCTTCTACGCTATGAGCTCTCTGCTTATATTCCGTTGTTTCATTCCCTTGCCTTGTAGTTCCTCGCAACATCCATTCTTCAATTGATCAATCACCATTTCTTTTCTAAGCAGTTGAATGCAGTGACTCAGTATAGATCTTATTTTGCTCCTGTTTCTCTGATCGTTGACTGACACCTACGTAGCTCATGATTGTTTGCGCAAGTTATATGGAAGACAGTGATTTTTACTTATCATCCATCATCCATCATAAAGCTTTATAGAGCAAGATCGACCATACGAAGTACTTGAAAATTCACATTATAAACAAACGGACTGCGTTTTACAAGGGAGATTCTGACAGAAAGGTAGCGATGGAACCAAAGAATTACTCATTTCGGGTAAGAATAGCTAATCTAAATAAAATAAATAGCCAGTCCGGACAAAAAGAAAACAAGTCATTAATTATGTGCCTTCATAGATTTTTTGCAATCTGTAAGGCATCTGCATAGTCGATAGTTATAATTACTCTATAGATCTGATACTGCTAAATCATGCAGCGCATAATCAAGCAGCTCCGCATGCGCACATTCAGAGAAGCGTTCTATCGCGGCCATGTCGTTTGGGTGTATAGGTTCGGTTGAGTTGCGTGTGCTTTCAGAAATGTTCTTCGTACAGTTTTCCACAAATGAGGTTCGCCCTTATGAACAAATGAATCTTTCTCGTTTATTTTTTAAATTTTACTTGTATTAAGTACTTTTACCTGTTTTACCGGCTATGTCATTTGGGTCTATAGGTTCGGTCGAGTTGCGTGTGCTTTCAGAAATGTTCTTAGAGTTTTCTACGAACGGGGTTCTTCCTTATGGAAAAACCAATCTTTCTCGTTTATTTTTAAAATTTTATTTGTATTAAGTACTTTAACCTGTTTTAGTTTTAATTCTCATGATCTATTGAAACTGTAGGCTACAAATTTTCATCGGAGAGTAATGGTTTGGTTCGTGTCTTGCAATGCTTTTGACAGTTAGGTGACAATCAGATGGATGTTTTCTTGGATTTTTCCGGGCTAAAAACTATTTTTAGTCTTGATCAGATATTTTTTCTGGTCTGTCATTCCAAAATAAAGATAGGAGAATGCAAGTTGCGCAAATTATGCTGCTCGAGCTAGTTACTTTTCCTTTGTAGTTAACAAGTTGGTATATTATAGTTTATTTCATGTTTTTCACTATGCGCCCATTAAAAATATCTATTTTGCTTTGAAGGATAGTTAAAATGTCTGTTGGACCAGCGATCCCATTCATAGTTGTAACTTTTATATGGGTAGTGGTTGGTGCGGTTGCCCCTTGCTTTGTGCGTGGGAACAACAAGCAAGTCATTCAAGTGAGCTTGGTGTTGACAGGCATCTGTTGCTGGCTGTTTTGGCTTTGTACTTATCTGTCACAACTGAACCCATTGGTCGGACCTCTGGTAAAGCCAGAAATGGCACTGCATGTCATTAAGAAGTGGGGGCCTAGCCATGGCGATGCATAGCTGCTGTGATATAGCTGTCTCTTACTAATGGGTTGCTAAATGCAGACTGTTTTTGAATTCAGCCAGTAAGCTTCCTGGACGCAATATCTTGAGTTTATTTGTGTCATTGAGCTTGTTCTTCTTTATGTCTTAATGCTGCCATGTGGTTTATGTGTGTGCAGCTTATGTATAGGACACTAATGCTTATTTAGTCACATCTTAATGGTAACCCCCTCCTTTGCAGGTGGTCTGTGTTCAGATCATATTAGAAGTTTTTGACTTACGCAGTATTTCTTGTATAGATATTAGGATACTGGTCACCTTGTGCAGGAGATTGAGACTGCTTAACTACTTATTTCTATGTTGGTACATGGTACGATTTCCGAAAGCAAAGTTGGGATTGAGATGATTCATAGGTTTTACTGCAGATGTGGGCAATCAATGTGATTTGTAGTTGTGCCTTTTAGCTTTCACCGTTGATAGCTTCAAAGTCCATTCTCAATTTAGTAGAATCTTTTGTTTGAAAGCTTTGGAGTCCTTTTCCTTAATTTAGCAGCCGATGAGCAGTCCCTTAACTGTGCTGTCACTTAGAATCCATTTCAATGGTTTCTCCTCTGCTTTGCAAGTGCATCCTACACATCAAGTTGTACTTTTGTTGATGAGTGACTTAAGTAATTCTTTTGTTAGAAGTTGGAAACTGCTGCTTTGGTGATTGATTTTTTGTAGCCCATGCGCTATGTTTACTTTTGTTATGTGATATGAATGTTTTTATTTACTGTGTTGTAAGTCACAAAAAGTTTTGCTGTCTTTGTTCTCATTCTTGTTCTCACATGGTTTGTGGTTGTGTAAGGTTTTTAAGTATAGTGCTTAATAAATATTCCCCAAAATCTGAAATAGTTGTTAATTGAAAAGTTCGCTTCATGAGCTGTAAATAAGAAAAGAGTGTTTTCACTTAAACTGGCTTAAGTATAATAATGGTTAACCATTTTGGAGCGACATTAGACTCGATTAAAGCAGGATTAAGATAAGAAAAGCGAGTTAATAACAATTAATTTCAGCAGCAGTTCAAGAAGTGACTCCTATGTTTCTGGTTCTAGTTGTGTCCCATTAATCGTAGTCAAATCTAATTATAGCAAGCAAAAAATATAGCAGAGTTTTCAACTCAGATTGGGTCACAAATGTGCAATTGCATGTAGTCTTCATTCCATTTAAGAGAGCAAGTTATGGATTGTTTTCAACAAAATTGCATCAAGCATTCACCTCTTTGGATATTATTTTCCACATTTTTTTGCTTCCAGTTCTTATGATTGGAATTTATCTACATGCAGCCAGTGTAACATTTTAGAGAGATTAATCACTGCTTGCAAACAGTGCCATGCGTTGGGATAAGTGGGATATATTGGAACAAGTAGTACTAAGATGTTAAGCTGTTAGAGGTTATGTCAACTACGCTATTTACTGGCTGCATTTTTTCAATACCAGTAGCTAGATTTAGGCTAATGAATTTTTCTTTTAATTTTAATTTTTGTTTTTGTTATTATTTTTTTATTTTTTACTTTATTATTATTATTCTTTTGGTTTTGTTCTTTCTTTGAAATTGCATGCAAAAGCCTTTACAGTATGTGTTGGGGTTGACAATCTGAAATCCGCTCGGATTGCGTCCCTATGTAGGGTGCTGCGTTATAGCTGGAGCGCTCAGTTTGCGATGCGATAAATAGTGCTTCACGAAAAAGCCACTGGCCTTCTAGAAGAACCATGCCATAATTTTGTATGCATCTGGACTAGAAGGGCTACTTTTAATCAGTATGGATTGCCTCTTGTATTTCGGAACCTATTTTATGTGTGTCGAATCTGAGTTCAAATAGACATAGAAATAGATAAGCAAGAACGTCGAGCGAATTAGCGAAGCCGTCCTTGCGGCCGTATCGGGATCTAATAAAATAAGGTAGGCTTCCCACCGGAGTGAAAAGTTGTATTTATAAAGCGAAGGTAATAGCCCTGTTAAGCAAGACTCCATGTTAGAGCAGCAAGAAGTTCGATCGAAGGAATGCGAGACCGGCATTCTGTCGGGAGCTCATATCTCTGGTAACCAACCACCAACCCCTCCACCCCCACCCCTACCCCGACTGAACGAAAACGTATATTATACAAAGTATTGTCTTGCTGTAAAACAGGCTACCTTATTTATATAGGCACGTATATAATTGTATACGCACGTATATAATACAAAGTATTTTCTCGCTGTAAAACAGGCTCCTTTATTTGCCGAGAAGGACAATTCATAAGCCGAGTATCTCCCGACGTCGAAGCATCCTCTGCTTGAGTCATCGCTTAAAAAATTGTTCTTTTTTTCGGTACCACGTTCTTTCTGCCATGCCGTTTATGCCAAAAGTGTGCGCCGAAGTCTTTCTCCAGCCATTAGTTTAAGATTTTGGTCTGGAATCCTTGCTTCTTGTTCGCATCGCTGGCCTTCCTCTAAAAACGATTACACACACACACACACACACACACACACACACACAAAACGCTTTGCAGATAGGAAGGATTCACTTAAATATGGCACTTTCAGGTTATTGTATCTCCTGAGAACTGTTTGTTTAGCTTTTCCAAGGTGTATCTTGCTAGTTGGCGCTACCTAAAATAAAAATTTTCGCCCTGTCAATGTCACAAGAATTGCAGAAAAAGAGACTTTTGGACATTTGTATAGTTGAATCGTCGCCCAAGCATCTCTGCGGTATAGGTCCTTTTTCAGAATTCGGGTAAGACACTCGCCTGAATTATTGTTTTTTTCCCCTACCAAAGCTGCATGATTTTATTTTCTGGGCTGCTAAGCTAGTTCAAGTTTTCATTCTATCTAAATGGTTTGTTGTGGCGACCTAGGGCAGGCGTGGGAAACTGGACGTTTGCTCATGAAGAGAAACACGTCTATCAGATGTTAAACCAGTTGGACTGATAAGGCAAAAAAGCGTTCCTGTAATTGTTTATGTCTAAAGAAATGCAGCCATCCTGTATGGCTCCACTGGGTGGAAGAATCCTCCACGGATATCGCTATCTCACTAATAGAGAAATCTATATGTATCACTAATCTCAACGTAGAGTGAAGTTGTGTGCGATCATAGCAGCCAGCAGTCTAGTATGTTTGATCTTGGAATGAACGACGACTGGAACTAAACAGTCATATTTGAGACAGATATAGCATTAATAGTCACATGTATAGAGTGGCATATTTCCTTCTAAGTAAAATACGTAAATAGAAAGTCGCGTAACAAACTGCGTGAAGAAGCAGCTAAAACAGAAAAAAAAAACAAAGTCCAGAAGGCGATAAAATGTCGCTTGAAAAAGCGTGCGTATCTGCAACTTTTATCAAAAGGGCATTTTTTAATCGTCTATGTAGTTCCTTGACCTTAAAAAAAAAATCATAAATTAGGGCCTTTGCAAGTTTTTAAATATCCTAAAAAAATCGTAAATGCAAGTCGTATAACCTATAGGAAATACATCATACTGGCTTTTTTCTCTCTCCTTTCATTTTTTGCGGCGTGCCACAAATTCTAAAAAAAAAAACACTCAGGAAGTAAATTTTGGAACGGGTCTGTTAACTTAAACAAATTTTTGCAGTGGCAGCATGAGAAGCAATGATAATAATAATTTTTTCTCAAACTTAAATCGTTTATTTTCGGAATGAGCATTTTCGAGCGTAAATACAAGTATCCGCAGAAACAAGCACTGCCGCTCGATGCAAGTAGGTATAGCATGGTTGCTGACACGGTGGTGTACGAAATCGTGAAGTCCATCAATTACACATAAGGACTTATTAGACAATGTTAGTATTCAACTGAAAGGGCAATGGTTGTGCAAGCGCGTGTACCTTGCGCAATCTTTCTATAATGGAGCTCTTTTTGGGGTCTGGTTTATGATTGAACTAAGACCCTTTTCGTTGAGTTGGGCAAATTATAATTAGTGGTGTTATGTATAGATGAAAACTTTTTTTATTATTAGGAAGTTTATGTAAAGAAGACCGTATGAGGAAGGAAAAACAAACGAGAAACAACAAACAAGCGATGAACGACAACAAACCAGAAGGGACGAAGATAGAAGCGGAGACGAGAAAGTGGAGTTAAGGATATATATAAAGATACGTTCTTGTTATATGCCAGTTGTCTTCTAGTGTCAGAGAGGGTGCGCTACCTTTGGTGGAGTCTAAGTTAGTTCAAGCACTGCACGATCTTAGTTTTGGGCGCCTAGGTGCATCTAAGGTTGCGCGGTAAGGAAGTTTGGGTAGCCAATTCCTATAGATAAGCTGCGTGAGTCTGCGCGTGTGTTTGAGAGAAATAGAGAGGGTAGATTGTCGTCACAACAGGTGCCTCCTCTCTTCCAAAATTAGAAGTAGGTGCAGTGCAAGCACATGTTCGTGATCTTTTTCATGGTGTCCAAAGCTTCTCGAGCCTTCAGGCCAATTTCCCGTAACCATTCTTGGA
Source organism: Craspedacusta sowerbii (assembly GCA_003687565.2). NCBI lineage: Eukaryota > Metazoa > Cnidaria > Hydrozoa > Limnomedusae > Olindiidae > Craspedacusta > Craspedacusta sowerbii. The sequence continues at coordinate 1,502 of QQSS02235679.1, read as the reverse complement.
TCGCATTTCATTCTTTGCACTGCACTACACAAGCTCTATCGAGAGGTTTAAAAACCTCATCTTACCACCGGGGTTTATGTTTGTAAGTTAGTCCTCGAAGTCCTCGAGCTTCTTTCTTACGGCAATCTTGCATATGTTTGCCTCAATTCCTATTGTCTACTCAATCACAAACACATCGGGTCCCTTCGTTACAATCAAGTCCGGTATAAGCTGTTCCCCGCTCACTGCATTAGGTGACATGAATAGTTAGCTTGTTTGGAACAGTTGGCACTGCCTTGCTGAAGTTAAGGAGAACTGAATCGTGCCTCAAGTTGCATTTGTCTGCCTTTAGTAATTGGTTGCATTTTCCAAAAACATGGCACAGTGTTCGGGGTGTTTGACAGTGTAAGCAATTAGGGTTAGAAATCCCTCCCCATTTGTACGTGTTACTAGGGCTTGACAAACGGTTGCTTAGGTATCGTATTGCGAGATTGTAAATACAACGAGGCATTTTCTCGCAAAATGACAATCATTATCTTGCACCCGCTGGTGGACCTTGATAACCCATATATTTTGACAACAAACGATTGGGTCGACAGTTTTGTAATGATTAGGTTTTCTGAGGTCTTGCGAATATTTTTTTATTGCTGCTTTGGCTGATGTGTAGTAATTAGGGCGGATCTTTTTCTCGTGACTTGTGCTGAAGTATATAGATACTAGGAATTCTTTGATGACTTCAGACGCTGACGATATGTCACGTAACATTCAATCCGCATTTATTTCGGGTAAAGGTGGCTGTATCTAAGGTACAGCTAATTGGCATGTCTAGCCACAGCCGAATGTAGTGCCTTGCTTTGCTGTCGAAAACTTTCTTGACACATGATTCAGACAAGACAGAAACCGTTACGTTCCAACTCATCTTTGCATGAACGAACCGTTGATAAATCATGAGATTGAATCGTGGATGCAGAGGGAGACTTACAGTTCTCTGACCGCTTACACGGTTATTTAGTGTAAGTGAAGGACTCAACTCACTTTTGCTTACAGATGGAGCCTGACATACGGAAGTCTCAAAGTATGTCAAGGTAGACAAACCATAGTCCTATGGATTGGTAACATTACCCCCCACCAACCATTCGGAATCGGACGCACAAACCACAGGTTCCCTTGGGCAATTTTTGCTGAGTTTGTCTTTCAATGCATTTATTGTTTTGGGAGAAAGCTGATGATCTTGCAATATGCGCAATCCATTAAAAATCTTTCCCGCCGTTAATCGAATTGGAATTCCTTCGTAGCGATGACGGAGCCGAAAAAATGCTATATGAATTATATGCTGAATGATATTATGTGATTTTTTTTTTTTTGCAAAGTGCCTCATTTGCGACTGGCATTCCTATAATTATGCAAGGAGAACACTGTACACCTTGATGACAGTAGTTTTAAAGTGTGCGCTTAAACATTTATTTCCTTTAGATTCCTATTACATTCAAATACTGTACACAGGGAGCTATTGACCATCACCA
>QQSS02235668.1:0-10022 GCA_003687565.2 Craspedacusta sowerbii | reverse complement strand
TATATATATATATATATATATATATATATACATATAGAACCCAGCTGAAAAAGTAGCAATCAGAAATAAAGTAAGCAGGTCACGAGCTTATAAGGACACAAGGAGCAATAAGTATCGACCAATTTGGAATAAGAAGAGCGTTTCATTACAGTATGAAACATGGATCGCGCTTTGTTGCATGCTCAACCAAAGAGATTCGCGTGATCCTGTAGACCAAACCTCGTGTACGCATCCACAAACAACCACGCCTCGGGACAAAACTAAGTTTAAAAAAAAGCATCCTGGAGGAAGGCTAATGCAATTTCAGCAAACGCAATATTATGCTATATTTGTTTAGAATTGCTTGCTACTATGTAATTTTATTTGTAAATTGCATTTCTGGAGAAAATAAGTTTGCTGCTGCTGCTGCTGTTGTTGTTGTTGTTGTTATTGTTGTCGGCTGCATGGCATTAGATTCACATACCGGAGAGAGAGAAATCCGAGCTCATGTCCTTGTCTTTGACAGTCTTCGGCAGGACACAGAACAGGCACGTCATCAGGTCGTTCACGTGGCAGTTGTGGTGGAAGTAATTGGCGAACCCGGCGCGACTGCTTAGCGGAGACAGACGAAAGATGCGCAGAATCAACTGCCAGGAGAGCAGATATGCCAGCAGCGAGGATGCGTGGCGTGGATCGTCCATCTCCTCCACGGGCAGATCGATCGAGGCGTGCTTCGACGAGAGTGCCACCAGCGTTTCGTCCCGGCTTACGATCATGCACTCTGACAGTGACTCCGGAAACAGTCTACAATCAGACGCAGAAAGAACAGTAACAGAAAGTGAAGCAAGCATGGAGCTTGCTGAATGAGCACACTAAAAGTAATTATAACATTAATAATAATAACATATTTTTTTGAACTTCAAATATTTTCATATTATTACGACGCACTCGATATACCTCAGCACCACTCACTATTTTTAGGCATGGCGCTTCGGATAATGGCTTTTTGACCATCGCTCTCGGTAGTTTAAACATTTTGGAGCCTGGCAGCGCACACGTCACCTCTTAGGCTTCTTCGACTAATCCGTTCTTCACCTTCGACTAATCCGTTCTTCAAAATTAACAATCTTCAACTAAGGCAGACCGTGCGGTACTCATTTTAACTACCCCATGGAGATGTTTGCCTGAGTCGAGCAATATATATTCTTTTAAATTAAACATCACCATATATTTCTAGTTTATAACGGTCACCTTCGTCTACACACATCTTTGCAAAACGATTCACTTCAGCAAGGCCGGTCTTGCATCAGCTTTGCTGAGCTTTATACATAGGTTAAAATTTCAGGAGAGTTCCACGTTTTATTACAGTCTACATTATATGTAGAACGTTGACCCGATCGCCACCTCGGACATCTTGTAGGCGATTTCTGCAAAGACTTGGTGGAGTACGGGTCCTTTAGATGGGCTACAATTTTGCTCTGCTCTTACAATAATAATAATAATAATAATAATAATAATAATAATAATAATAATAATAATAATAATAATAATAATAAGAAGAAGAAGAAGAAGAAGAAGAATTATTTTTCAAACTTAAATCTTTTATTTTCAGAACGAACTTCTTAAGCATAACTACAAGTGAGTGTCCGCAGAAACGAGCACTGCCACTCGCTGCAAGCAGGCATGGCAGAGTTGCTGACGCAGTGGTCACCAGCACAAGGGTTTTGGTATCTCTATCTCTTCTTCTCTCATGCAAAATAAAAAAACAAGTGTAGCGCAAGCACACATTGATGATCTTTTTTTATCGTGTACAGAACTTCTCGCTCTTTCAAGCCGATGTATTGCAGCCATTCTTGCTTCGGACTTGATTCTTTGCTGATCACTCCACTAGCACCAATGGAGAGGTTTAAGAACCTCACCTTGTCATCCGGGATTATTGTTTAAGCAGGTCCTCGTAGTGGAGCTGCTTTCTGACGGCGTTCTTGAACATGCTAGTCTCAAACCCGATTGTTAATTCCATCACAAACATATCGGATCCTTTTATTACAATCAAGTCTGGTCTCAGGTGTTCCCCGCTCACTGCACATGGTGAAACTAATTGGCATGTCTAGCCACAGCCGAATGTAGTGCCTTGCTTTGATGTCGAGAATCTTCTTCACCCATGTTTCAGATAAATCAGAAACCATCACGTCCCAACTGATTTTTGCGAGGACGAATCGTTGATAAATCAGGAGCTTGAACCATGGATGCAGAGAAAGACTACTTACACAGCCCATTAGCGTAGTGAAGGAATCATCTAACTTTTCTTATAGATGGTATGATAGAATTAAGTCTGGTCTCAGGTGTTCCTCACTCACTGCACATGGTGACATGAATAGTTCGCAGTCCTTTAGCTCACTGTCTACGGTCATGTTTGGAACAGTTGCCACTGCCTTGCTTGGGTTAAGGAGAACCGAGTCGTGCCTCCACTTGTCTTTGCGTCCCTTTAGTGCTTGCTTGCATCCTCCGACAACATGACCCAGTGTTTGGGGTGTAAGGCAGTAGAGGCAGTTTGGATTAGGAGCGCTTCCCCATTTGTATGTGTTGCTACGGTTCGGCAAACTGTTGCTTAGATACCGTATTGCGAAGGTGGAAACTTCCTAAAACTCCTCCTGCCCAATTGCATGGGTTTTCAAAGGGACGCTGAAGTCTCTCTGGCACCCCATACGAAGGTCGTTTCATCCGTCCCTATATGACGTTCCTGATGGGTCTAAACTTAACATTTTACTATCGGGTCGGGCAACGACTCTTCTGACTATCGTCGCAAAGGCGTTGCCAGTAAAGATACGTAGAACACGCCTATTCGACACCCTTAAGAAAAGCCGGAATGCTTGAAGAACTCCGAGGCGACTCAAGCAAAGAGCTTTCGATAGAATTGTTGGGAAAGAAAACTGAGTCTTTAGCAGGTACTCATACTTAACAAGACGACTCATTCCACAATTGCAACGCGACCACAATGGAAAATTAAGGAGACCAACGAATAAAAATGACACGACAATGCACTCCAAAGTCAAATTTAAAGATTCACCACTAACCTAGCACGCTCCTTCTCTTCGTCTTCAGCCTGGTCCTCGCAGAGTTTCTCCTCGAAGCGCGAAGCAACCCTGAGAATAAAGAACGGCACTGTGAGAACCTCTTCCTCACTCCCCATGGCTAAGCCGCTGATGAAGATGAAATACCTCTGACAGCAAAGCTGCAGCTTATTACTAAACAATGCCACAGGACAGTTTCTCGCCGAAACGACTCTGCAAAGCAAAAGCCAACGAGACGCAAACATGAACCGTTTTCAATTTGCTATACTGACAAAGCTTCTCAACAACACAACGCTGACGTCTGCTAAAACAAAACAGCAAAAAATAAAATAAAATAAGAAGACACCATCGTCGGGAAATCCGGCCAGCTCGCCGTGACCCTTATGAGGATATCTGTTGCCATACTACCAAGAGAAGACGTTTTCACAATAGCGTATAAAACATTTTGGAGTTTAGCGGAAACTACTCGCCATAGTCTTGCTGCGGTCTAGTGCTAGACATGCATAGATTTCGGTAGCAATAGAGCTCGGTATCAAAAGACACCGGCAAAAATTGAGTTTGATAGCCATAGAGCTCGACCGCAATAGAGCTAAGAAACAGAGTTCGGAAGAAACAGAGCTCGGCAGCAATAGAGTTCGGAAGAAACAGAACTCGGCAGCAATCGAGCTAGGCGGCAATAGAGCTCGGCAGCAATAAAGCTCGTTAGCAACAGAGCTCGGCAGCAATCGAGCTCGCCACCAATAAAGTTCGGTAGCAATAGAGCTCGGTAGCAATAGCGCTCGGCAGCAATAGAGCTCGTAAGAAACAGAACTCAACAGCTATAGAGCTCGATAGTAATAGAGCTCGGTAGAAACAGAGCTCGGGAGCAGTAGAGCTCGGAAGAAACAGCGCTCGGGAGCAATGGCCTTTGGCAGCAATGGCCCTTGGAGTATCATTCATCATGCAACCACGACAAAGGCCAAGCAAAGCACAACCAAATAGCTTCTGGGCTCTATTGCGGATAAGATTCAGACACTAAGAAGAGCGGGAGAAGTTTACGGGAGTAGTTGTGATTTCCAGAACACCCGGGGAGAAAGGGTACAGATTGTGATGTGCAAAGACCACGCCTATTGAAATAAACAGTTTGAAGTAATAAACTAATGTTTTGATTCGCAGCAATTCCAATCCAAACGATGACTATCTGCTCGCCACTTCTTAACTTGGGCTTCCCGATGGAAAGATTCATGATAAGGTTGGTGTGACCACGAGAGAGGAATACCGCAAAAGCGAGGCTGCTCCTTGACCTCGATCACATGACTTCATCCATTTAAAACGGCCAAATCTTGACAAGCAATGGACAAGCAATGAACAAGCAATGACAAGCAATGACAAGCAATGACCATCCATTGGCTTCCCCAAACGACCAACGCAAGTGTTGCGCATGGCATCGCACAGGGGGAAACGCGTTTGCGGCGGAGAAGAAGGAAGGAGCTAGTAAGCTTCAAGAAAAGGACTTGACAGCTTCACTTCATAGGCGCAAGAGCCATAGCTTAGTCTTAAGATAGCAGCGACTCCTTTAAATTCGGATGCCCCAGATTCGTCTCCTCAATCGCAGCATAGGAGGATTTACGACATGAGAAATGCTATATCATTTATCAGCATACTTAGCGCTCCAAAACTGCATATCATCACTCCCACTACATGTTTATCTAGCATGCCTACGTGCACAGTTAGAGCACCTTCGTGGATAATTAGCAGTCCTTCATTCATATCCAGCACCGCTATATGCATAGATAACTCATATACGGATATTTAGTACTCCTAAGGCCATATTTAGGGCTCGTACATGCATATTTAGAACTCGTACATGCCTATCTAGCAGGCCTACAGGCGCATGTAGCACTCCTACAGACATATTTAGCACTCCTACAGACATATGTAGCGCTTCTACAGACATATTTAGCAGTCATACAAAGCACTCCAACATGCATATTTAGCACTCCCAAAGGCATATTTAGCACTCCTACAGGATGACAAAGCCCTCCTACACGCATACTTAGCACACATACAGACAATTTTAGCAGATACGCAAGCATATTTAGCACTCTCACGTGCATATTTAGCACTACCATAAGCATATTTAGAACTTTTACAGGATGACAAAAGCCCTCCTACATGCATACTTAGCACACATACAGCCATCTTTAGCAGATATGCAGGCATATTTAGCACTCCCACGTGCATATTTAGCACTCCTACGCGCATATTTACCTTGCTGCCAGCTGGAAGCCGGCCACTTGCAGGCAGTGATCATCCGATCGCATCATGCCAGTCGTCTGCTCGGAGAACGATGCTAGCGCGTCCTTCTGGTCCGCCTCAGACGTGCGACCCTCGAGTAGCACCTCCGACAGTAAGCTGGTCGGCATCAGACCGACGCAGCAGCATGCGTCGTGGATCAGTCGCCGTCTAAGCGGAAGATCCTGTCCCACCCGGCCTTCTGCAATGGCAACAAAAAGCGAGACCAAATAATTTTGATTGTTATGGTACTATGGTAACAAGGAAAGCTAGGGGGAAAAGTAAGGAAAGACGAAAATAGGCAGCTGGAGAAGAGATAGACAAGACAGATAAAGCTAGAGTCAGGTGGTGAACTTGGGTGATGAGGTTGAGACGTTCCCAGTTGATAAACATAGCCTGCTTTAACTACCTCTGGAGGCTATTGTTATCAACTGGGAACGCTGCAAAAAAGGAATAATTACTTGTCTTAAAGATCTTCCACGTAAAGACAATCAATCTAACCCGCCGCAAACGTTACCAACCTGCACGGCTTAACTTCAACACCAAGCTGTACACACTGCGAAAAAGTGTGGGCGCAAAGAATTCTTGCCACTCCGTCGCCATTTCGTCCGTCACCTGACAGGGCACAATCTCCTGAATGAGGTCGTGAGTGAGACTAGGACTTGCCTGATCGAGAGCCATTAACGAAGGAACACCCGCTGAACAAGGAAGCAAAAAAAAAAAAAAAAAAAAAAAGGATATGAAATAGAACATCTGGAAAGGAAAGAAAAGGATACAAATAAGCACATAAAGAAACCCATCGATGATGCTTTTGGTTGAGCCCATATAGGTGCTGTACAGACCAAGAAATCGGGTCCGCAAAATAAACGCTCCTCGTCGCAAGCAACTCGTTTGCGTGGTTGCAGTATTGCTCTATAGCAGCTGTTCGGATCTTGCAGTAACGTTTTTTTTTCTTGCTCTTATGTTAAGTTGTTTAATTTTCTATGCTGCTGAGCTACAACAGTGTGCTGCTCTCCCTAACGCAACCTAGATGGTCGCTGATGGATCGCCATTTTTTACCGCCACCGCAGTTGGTGGATATGCCGCTATTGGCTTAATCGCTTCTACGTAGCTGCGGTTGGTGGATATGCTGCTGTTGGCTTAATCGCTTCTACGCAGCTGCGGTTGGTGGATATGCCGCTGTTGGCTAAATTGCTTCTACCTAGCTGCGGTTGGTGGATATGCTGCTGTTGTCTTCATCGCTTCTACGCAGCTGGGGTTGGTGGATATGCTGCTGTTGGCTAAATCGCTTCTACGCAGCTGCGGTTGGTGGATATGCTGCTGTTGTCTTCATCGCTTCTACGCAGCTGCGGTTGGTGGATATGCTGCTGTTGTCTTCATCGCTTCTACGCAGCTGCGGTTGGTCGATATGCTGCTGTTGGCTTCACCGCGTCTACGTAGCTGCGGCCAAGCTCGCTGCTGAGTCGCAGTGGTGGATTCGCTAGGCAGCATCTGCTAGGGCGGAGGTACAAGTAGCTACTTCTAGTACTTGCTGATCCAAACACTGCCGCAAGAGCTGATGCTACATCGTTGCCAGCGAAAGTGGTCGTTGCGATGGTAGCTATAACGGGACGGGGCAGGGGGTGCTCCGTGACGCGGACGATGCAGAAGCGGCGGGTCGCAGCGAAGCGATTGGTACGACACGCCGAGAGGCCAGACTCCGACCACCAAGATAAGCCAAGTACAAACCGGAGCACTGCAGAAGAGCTGAAGAACGCCCATGCTCACCTACTCGTGCATCGAAGATCTTGGCTATCGCGTAGAAAGCCTGACAGGAATAGGAAGCCAACTCGAGGCAGGAGCTGCTCTTCTCGAGACTATCAACACAGTCAGCGACGTTCTAAAAATATAACAAAACCGCTGAGCGTTCATACAAATCCCAATTTCATACCCACACGAACACACACACACACACACACACACACACACACCGTATACACAAACACAGTATACCTACACATACGCACACACACACAGTGTATACGCACAGTACACACACACACACGCACACACACACACACACAAACATACACACACGCCACACGATTAGTGCGCAAGTGGGCAACGGAGAACCGGGGAGAGCTGAGCGAACCGGGGAGAGCGAACCGGGGAGAGCTGAGCGAACCGGGGAGAGCTGAGCGAACCGGGGAGAGCTGAGCGAACCGGGGAGAGCTGAGCGAACCGGGGCGACATGACAAAGCACCCAATAAGCAAACAGAGAGAACTCTTCCTGGAAGGCACAAAAACATAAACTGGGAATGAAAGAAGAAAGGCACGTGACGCAAGGGCGAACACAAACAAATCGTGCAAGCGCACCTGAATCCACGAAGCGACTCCGCACAACACGTAGTCCCACTGCTCCTTGTTCAGCGACGCAGCAGCCACTTGCACCACCAGGCCCAGAAGAGCACAGATACGGCCATTGACCTGCACTATGCACTCAGCGTCCGTAGCAACATCACACGCGAAGTATTCGCCCCACCCGTCCTTGATCTTCAAGAGGGCAGACATCATCGCTGCGACTGTGTCGGCATACTCGTCGAAGGAGGCGCTTTCGCGGATGAGAGCCCACCATCGTCTCAACGCCGCGGTCAGCAACTTTATCATGGAAGCGAAGCCTAAAACCATCAAGACATCCATTACCTAAAGCAGGGGTTCTCAAAAGTTTTAAGCACGCGGGGCCGTATTAACGGACATACAACCATTCGTGGGGGCCGGATAAAGAGTCGAGGTCGAATAAATTAGAATCAAAACAGACGTGTGGCGCTGAGCGACGCAAAAGACTGGCCGATTACCACCACTAAAACCACACGGGGGAATTTCAAACAAAGCACTATTGATGTATCTAATTCGCGAGAGAGAAGCGCGAACTTTAACGAATCATAAATTTTCGTGTTTCCTTTCGTTGATAAAATTCATCCGCGGGCCGCAATAAAAGGCCTCGCGGGCCGTAGGTTTGAGACCCCTGATCTAAAGGGATAGGGGTTGACGTCACTCAAAAAGGCAGGAAAAGCGGAAGCAGTTCACCCAGGTACCGGGAGACGCCTCATCGCACACATTTTCGCACCCTCCTCAAACAGTGACAAAAAAAAAAAAACAGCTGTAAGAACAGGAATAACAATGGGAACAAGCGCGACTGCAGCAAGCAAGATTTTAGCGGAATCCGTAAAGTTGTCCGACAGGATATTTCTGAAAGAAAAATATTTGCAATCGAGCTGTTTGCCAGCAGCTGCTCGCACACATTTGATCACCGCAGCAAGTATTCGCTAGCTCGCCAAATTTATTCGTTACAGCAAATATTCGTCACAATTCGTTCGCCTGCATTTGCTCGCAGCACTTATTTGTACCATCAAATATTCGCTACAACCTGTTGGCCTGGATTTGTTCCCCGCATTTATTCGCCGCAGCAAAATTTTCCACTTGCATTTATTTTTAACATGATTACGTCAACAGATTGACTGTCCAAAAAAACAGATTGACAATCCAAATTTTTGGGGGACCACGTACTAGTTGGCTCCGCTGTTACTTCAGACAAGCACTCTATGTCAACTTTAACTTTCTGCACGATGCCACGAACGTGAGAAACATCGCCGACTGAATCCAGCAACAAGCAGTACGTGCCAACTCGGTTCACGTCGGTAAACGCCAACGGCTCCAACGATTTAACCAAGTCGGTCGTCCAATCCTCTGACAAAAGCTCGATCGAACGCGCTACGAGCAGTAGTTTCATGAGCATCAAAGAGGAATGAGGTTCACCACGGTTCGATCTGTAATAAGAAAGCGCTGAAGTAGCATATCAAAGCGACGCGTTGAAAATTTGTACAAAGATGACACAAGATGACGATAGCTGATATAAGATGACCATACTAGATGCACTAGGCAAAACTAGTCAGAAAATCTCTACACCTAATTTCTAGAACCCAGAAACACAAGCCTGAAAAACACAAGTATCTTATAAAGCAAAATCTTTAAATACTTGCTAGAAAAACCGGCTCCCACGACTAATCACGGTGAGATATTCAACGTGACATACCAAAGGTGTGGACCACCTTTGGCGACATTTCGTATTTAAAAAAACGATCAACGCAAACACAAAATATGCATTTTAGTACAACCGTTAGCAATTATCGTGTTGGCAGCAAAGGCAAATATTACTTAATGAGACCACAACGCCACATTTCATAGTTACTACTTTTTTTACACATGCATTCAGAAGACATACACCAAACACACGTCTCAAAATTCCTAAAGCAGGTATCCAAAACAAGCTCTCAAGCTATCCACCAAAAGCATCTCATAGCAGCTTCACGCGCCGTAGGACAACAGCATTGCAGCATCGCACACACACACACATGCCAATACACTAACCTGGAAACAAATTCGTCAAACAACGTGCGAAATAAACCCGGATTTCCCTTGCAAAGGATGGCAAGAAAGTCTTTGAAGATGGAGGAGAACTGATCGTACTGCAGGAGAGATTAAAAAAAAAAAAAGAAAGTTCAATCGCACATCGATCATCAGATCGGAACTACTCGAAAGGACGGCCTATGCAAAGCTGAATAAAAAATACTCATCAGACCGGCATACATACATACATACATACATACATACATACATACATACATACATACATACATGCATACATACATACATACATAC
>QQSS02235657.1:0-10022 GCA_003687565.2 Craspedacusta sowerbii | reverse complement strand
TAGAGTAGATGGAACAGCCAAAAGAGGACGCCCGAGAACAACATGGACGGCATCCACACTGAAAAGATACGACGTGGCGACGCAGGTTATAATGAGAACTGCGCAAGAGAGAGAAGAATGGCGTTTAATGTTAAGTCATGCGAGAGCCCACGTCAGTGATGTACGGTAAAAACTGTACAGAGATATGGCGAAGAAGAAGAAGAAGAAGAAAGTCCACGTAATTAATTATATTAATTCCAGCCACGAGGAATTCAAATTTACTTACAGTTATATCTATATATCCACATCTACTGTGTTTTTCGCCGTACGTAGCAAAACAAGTAAGCAAAATTTACAAGCAATAACAGAATTCGTCACTATTAGTCCAGATTAGGTACTCATAAATGGTATGGTTCTCCAAGAAGGCCTCGACCTTTTCATAGAGAACCATTTTCAATGTCGATATGAGGGGGCTCTAAGGCGTGGAAAAAAGGACTAATTTTATACGCTAGGCTTATATGTAATCACTACTTACTACCGCATCGAATATCTATTTGCGGGTTTAATGTGAGGGGGTTGAATTCATCCAATCATTATTGGCTGGTAGTTGGAGGACAGCGTACAGACTAGTAGAGATCCTGTTTGCCAAATATGTTCTTTATTCAACAATGACCTTGATACATCCTTGAAGGAATATCTTAACATTGCAGTTATACAGGGTGCTCATCTTCAGGTTGTAATGGCGGTAGGGCGTTTGAGTAGGAATTTCTTGGTTTCAACTTTAAATTTTTTCAGATGCATCGCTTCCTTTGCTTTCATGCAATTAAAGTGATTCCAAAGGTACGGCTCACGAGTCTGGATAATATGTCTTTGCTTCCCAATAGCAGACTTTTCCAAATAGCCATGTTTGGCTAGTCGACTATTGTACCGGTGATTGATCCGACTAAAGTTTGCAGTAAGTAACGAAGGAAGAGTTTTATCTTTTTGTCTATACATGAATCCAAGGGTTTTAAAGATGTTTAGCTCATATATGTTCAGGATATTACAGTGCACGAGGCCTTGAACGAGCAAATCTGTCAGCAAATGAAATGATACGCACAGCTCGCGTTGGGAGTCTGTGTAGCTTTAATAATTTACTCTTGTGTGTGCTGGCCCAGATCATGTTTTAATATGAGAGGTAGGGGTGAATGAAGGCAAAGTACTAATACTTTGTTGCTGGAGAGTTTAAAAACTTTCTGGCTCTTGCCATGACACCAATGTTTCTTAGATTCCTTTCCTTCCACTGCTTTTATGCGCCGAGTCCATGATAAATTTTCGTCTAATGTAATACCCAGAAGGTTTGTGCTATGTGCTCGTTTTATATCAACACCATTGAATGACAGCTTGGGTAGAAGCAAATGAAGTCTGCCGGTCTCTGATGCTCGCCCAAATATAATGTACTTGGTTTTTGATATGTTTACAGAAAGTCGGTTAGCAAGAAACCATTCTTCCATTAGCTTAAGTTGTGAAGTAATTGTACAGATCGAATAACTAATGTTTTCATGTAGAAGAAGAGATTGGTATCATCTGCAAACAAGATCAATTATGAGCCAGGGAGGCAATTAGCAATGTCATTTATATAGACAAGAAACAGGAGAGGCTCCTATACAGATCCCTGGGGAACACCATGAGTGACTAGGAGTATACATGTAATTACTCTACTTACATCAATAAACTGAGTCCTATCACTGTAGCTTTCAAACCATGTGACGCTTATTTCAGATGCACCATAACTTGAACATTTACTTACAATCACTTCCACGCAAATGCTTCCATATATGCGAGGCTTTGTCTTTGTCTAAATGCTCCTCGACCCGCGTTGAAAAGTGTCTGGAGGTTTCTCCGATATAACTGGCATCACAGCCAGCGCAAGTAAACATATAGGTAGCACCGGATCTAAAGCATTCAGGAACGCGGTCCTTATTACTAAAGTAAGATGAAAACTTAAATGAGGTTTCCCATGCACCTCCAACTCCACCGTATATTGAATGTTGGGATGCCTTGTATTAATAAACTCCAAAAATGACGTAACTTCAAACGTGGTGTTAAACAGACAAAATATGTCGTCAACATATCGACGATAAAATATAGGCATTGGAACATCACAGTTACTTAACCACACACGCTCAGGGAAGCCCATGAAGAGATTGGCCAGGACTCGACCAAGTAGAAAACTCATGGCAACACCATCAATATGGTCATATTTTGCAATTTACTAATTTTAAACAGTTGGTAGTTGTCATGGATAACATTAACTGCCATGCCAATAGTTTCATTTAAACGAATATTAGTAAACAATTTACAAACATCAAACGACACCACTACCTTACCTTCAGTACTTATCTGGTTAATTTCTTTAAGTAAAGAAAACGAATCTTAGTTCAGTGTGTATCAGGGATATGAGGAGAAGACAGATCAGATAAGAATTTTGCTAAATGATAGTTATAGGTAGAACAGAAAGAAATAATGGTTGATCAAGAACTCAAGTTCAACAACAGAAGGCATACCAGCATTTAATTTACGGTGGAGTATGAGGTGGACGGGAAACTGCCGTTTTTGGATGCAATAGTCAACTGCTCAAATGGTAAGAACGTCTTTACATCTATTTTTCGTAAGAAAGCATTTTCTGGTCTAATTTTAAACTTTAATAACTATTTTACATTCACTTATAAGCTTGGTTTAATCAGTACTTTGATTGACCGCTGATATAAATTTATCATTTCATGGCTCGGGTTTCACACGCCAATTAGGTTACTGATATTCTAATCAGAAACCAGTTTCCTGAATTTTTTATTAATAAGTGTACGTCTTTCCTTCAAAAGAAGTTTGTCCCGCATAGAGAAGAAAAGAAAGCAAGTTATGGGTCTTTTATCAGATACTTTAAGCTTCCTTATTTAGGTTTCAAATCTGTCCTTCCTAACAAAAAAATTAGTAGTATTGCAAATCTGTATTGTAAGGTTGTTAATACTAGAGTTTTATTTTTACCTCATTCAAGATTTCGCCTTACTTTAGTATTAAGGTCCGCGTTCCTGAATGCTTTAGATCCTGTGTTATCTATATATTTAGTTGTGCTGGCTGTGATGCCAGTTATATCGGAGAAACCTCCTGATTCTTTTCAACACGGATCGAAGAGCATTTAGACAAGGACAAAGCCTCGCGTATATGCAAGCATTTGCATGGAAGTGATTGCAAGGCTGTATACTCAAACATGTGATTTTCCATTCTAGACCAAGCACTGAGCGACTTACTTAATAAGATATTGTGATCAGCCATGTGCAAAGCTTAGCTATGTCTAGAAAAACACCAATTGTATATTGCCTGAGTTCCATGGCTTTTCCATGCTACAAAGAAGGTCCAGAGTACCTTATTCAGTGCAGAATTTTTTTATTTTGAAATCCAATTTATTTGGAATAAAGGAACTGTTTCTGTTCCAGATATACATATGGCTCCTAATGAATAGTCATTTCCAAGGTTCTGGAAAATACAAAAATCATTTATATAGGGCTTTAAATTACTTGAACTGCAGGGCTCATTTACTTGCACTTACCATTTGTCAAACGCCTTCGTTGTGCCTACGCACGTATCGCGTTGTTTCCAACAGCACCGAGTAGACATCATGGTGAGTAGAAGCAGATCGCCGCAGCTCACTGATGTGCTCCCGCCACAGGCTGCCACAAGCACAAACACGTACCTTCGGCAGCCTGCGGTCTTGTCAGAAGACTCTCGACTTTTTTTTTCGATGGTCCTCGGGCCGCAGCAGTGGCGGTAAAGGACCACCCACGAATTTTTCAATCCAACCTCGCACGAGTTAAATTTCTAAACCTTTTGCTGTGGTGCCTTGCGCCTGAGCATCCAAAATGGTCCTAGCGACAGTGCAGGTTTATTCTGAGTATGGCTACGTGGTACTGACTGCTGTAGCCAGTATCTTTATGCTCCAGTACATGAGCTCAAAAGTCATGGGCGCTAGGAAGAAGTACAATGTTCAGGTAGTCCAATTTGTTTTCGTTCTAATGTACTAATTCGTAAACTTAAAAGCATCAGAACAACTTAGACTTAGAGTTAAACTCAATGCTCGCAGTCGTCTGCATTTGTCTGAAGTGAAACTACTATTGTATGTATCGTAATGAGTCTAGCTGCTCCAGGTGTTTCCCATCTACTTTTGTTTCTACCACTGTACAGCTTTTTCTGATACTATTGCCTTGGTTTTGGATGTTTTTATAGATAGGCCCAGTTTTTTCCAGTCATATGTACTCATATCACCAATTCTTGCAAGACACTCTCTGACAATCATTACTGCACCATCGGCATATCACAAATTACTGATAATTGTACCACCAAATTTGAAATCCTTTACCATAGCCATATAAGGCTTCTCTCAGCTCGTTCATCATAAATGTTAAACAGATACCTTGAGAGTTTGCATGCTGTCTATCTCTGGGTTTTATCAATACTGTTGCTATTGCCAAGGTTCTTACCATTGATTGTCACTTGATATGAAGTTTATTTATGATATCCACAATATGGAGAGAAAATCCCATATTGATCCTGGTTATCCACATCTTGTTATGCGAAAAAACATCTAAGGCCTTAGTATAGGGGATGAAACAGAGGAGCAATGGTTGATTGATTTCTTTTTCTTTCTATATAAGATCTGCCTGATGGATTCCTGTTCCAACTTCATACTCCATTTTATTTTGCATTCTGTTCAAGATTACTGAAAATAGAATCTTGTTGTCACGCAACAGGATTGTGATTGCTTTATTATTACTGCAATCTGCCAGTTTGCCCTTCTTAGGCAGTTGGATGAAGAATATTGTGCCCAGCCCAATCCGTAGTCTAATGCCTTGTGTCTCATACGTCTTGGCATAATAGGTAAATGATGTGTACCAATATTTCTCCTCCTGCTGGGATACAGCAAGTGGCAGTTTAGGCTTAAGTTTCTTTATTTAGAAGCAGCGGTTCTTTGATATTGATTTGGGTAGTTTTTGTTGCCCTTAAGGTGATGAAATTCTAGTAACCCTAGAAAAACTGTATTCTTGCTGTCTTTTGCTTTTTTGGTCATAGCTCTAGGTCAGAAGCTTTTCTTTGTCCATGATGTTATTTAATTGTAGTTGGAAGCCTCCTGTTGGTTTCTTCACTGTTTGGAACAAGTTTTGAAAGTTGCCGATTTGTGCTTGCTCTTCACACTGCTAAGTTTTCCTGGTGCACCCCAACATCAACTTCTTTGTTTAATTTCTTGTACTTAGCTTTACTCAAGTATTCCTGTGCTTCAACGATCTTTATAAGCACGTTATTTATCATGTTCAACATGCTCAAAGATGTTGTATTCAAAGATGTTGCCTTATGCGCTTCTTTACTCCTCTGGTTTGACTGACTGCATCCTGGCATCAACTCTTCAAGCATCTATCCAACAATTAGTATTGTTTCTATGTTTCTTTTTTGCAATTTCCAGAAGACTGGTCTTCAAATTGAACCTCCTCACTTTGCCAGACTTTTTCGGCAGCGTCTTGTGTCGAATTTTTTAACCAGTTGTTGACGATTGCTTCCACAATCTGCCCCTGGATCAGCAAAAGAATGTTAAATGGAAATCATCCATCTTTTATCAATGAGTATGTGGTCAATTTCTTTGGGATTTCCATCTGGTGAGATCCATTTGTATATCTGCCTGTGGTGATATTTTTTGGGATTTCCATCTGGTGAGATCCATTTGTATTTCCGCCTCTTGAAGCTTGTTGTTATTGTAAGTGACTGTTAGTTGGATATCGATGCAAAAGTCGAATAGCCTTTGTCTGCTTTCATTACATTTTCCAAAACCAGTACCATGTATTTGAACCAGCTTAAGCATTTTAATCACCTATAATAATGATAATAATATCCTTGGTATGATAATAATGACCTTGGTATGATAATAATAACCTTGATGCCCTATTTCTGTATCACATTGATTTCGCATCGTGTTGGGCCTAATAAAAGACCGTATATTCTTGTTCGCATATTATTTCCATACCAGGAGCAATCTTTTCCTTTCAATCTAACTTCTGAGCCTTACCTTCAACTTATACAATCTGATATAAGCTTCTGTCGTTCCAAGTTCCAACCCTGTTTTGACACCGTTTATATTCTGGTCCTTTTTCCTGTGCCAATTTCTTAACGCAGACTACCTTTGACAGTTAGTCTGACACTATCATGAGTTCTTTTGCTGATGGTGTCGTGAACAAGGAGGCACCTTTGAGTGATTAAACATGTCCTCCCGATAACTCTCCGTTCTCTGGTTAGCAGGGGGGTCTCACTATCCAAAGAATATTATTCGATATTTGATTAGCATATCCCATGCTTTGTTTTTTCTCTTGGGGTATGCGGTGGTGAGTCCTCTCGTCGTTCCACTTCGCAGTAAAGAAGCCATTTCTAAGTTAAGCAAAGTACACGCCTTGCTGTGATCAATCAATCGACGTGGTTTGTTGCCACTATCATCTGCTTGATGAATGTGGAATGGTTTGCCATTGCTATATCCTCGGTATGAGCTTATGTAAATAGCGACTCGGGCTCGCCAGCTCACAGAGTCGTTATAGAACATGTGGATATTTAATGAAAGTAGTCGGCACGACCTTACTACCACCTCCATGTTACGGTAATTCTGTGCTTGGTCCATGACTACGTCAGTTAAACTCCATATCGGAAGGTCATTCCCCTGTCCGCTATCTAAGGATGTAGTTGGTAGTCTGCAACTGCAGACCCAACGGCATGAGTATGGTCTAGCAATAGGGTAGACTTGCGGTCATCACAATTACGTAGACTTGCTAAAGTGGATTTTGATGGTTCCAAATTTGGTACTCTTGATTTCTAGTATCCTGTAATGTATGCTGCTGATGAAAAGGAAGGGAAAATATTCAACTGCTACCAACGTGCGCACCAAAACACGTAAGAAGCATTAAGTGTGAGCCTCGGTCTCTTGCTTGGCGATCTAGCTGTGAAAAGTCGTCTATATTTCTAAGTATGCTTGGTTATTTCTTTGTAAACTATTAAAAATTTCACGACCCATTTGTATTTTGTTACTATGATATATTAGCCTTTGGTCTTAATTCTTGTTTAGATTGGAGAATTTTCCAACATTTGTCATAATGTTGCTTCTAGGTGGAATCCAGCATCCGGTATGAATGTGTTTGGCGCTTCTAACAATTTTTTTTTGGCTGATTGTGCCCCGTGATCTCCTTTAAAGTTCTCATATGCAGGCGAGAGTAGGGATTCAGAATCGGAAAATTATTGAACTATTTAAAAAAAAAAAACTTGCCTTCTTTCCATGTGTGTAAAGATGTGCACAAGAATTTGCTATAGTAGTGAAGAAAATATTTATGGTGTTTCCGGTGTTTCGAAAGTTCCAACCTTCTTTTCATTTAAACTGGATCACCGGAAATAGAATTCGTTTACTATTATTACTATTACAAATAGAAGCAAATTAGTTTAGTTCCTTATGCGGCAAATAGAATGCTGTCCGTGTTCTATTGTTGCCTAATGAAATAGTTTATTTGTACATTATAAAGGCGTAGAAATTTTGATAGTGCTGGTAGTCCTTTAAGCTTATAAGAATGCAAAAGGTCATCATATTTCTATAACTAAGTAGACACGTAAGTATAAGTGTTTGCATTTAAATGCTCAGAGGAAGTTATTTGGATTGGAAGTAATTCCTTAAATAAATAAGTTGCGTGTTTGCTAGTCTTTTACGAGTATTTGGTGTATTAAATTAGTTAGCGACAATTTTCTATATTATTTTGGCTCTGGTGATGCAAGCGTGAGATAATTGAGTTGTTTATTTTTGTAAGGTCGTTTCGGCTGTTGGAGGAGTTATCTGGATTGTTGGTCGGATCGTTTATGCCCATGGATATTACACTGGCGGTGAGAATAAATATTTTCTTTGCTTTTGAACTTATTTTATTGAAGTGACAGTGATTCTACCTGTACAGATGCCTCGAATGCAGTCCAAGAGTGTCATTTATTGACTTGGTAATCTTATCTTTCTTTTGGCTTATTTTAAAAAGAACCTTCTCTTATTAAAAATCTAACTATTTTGCTTCCGGAAGAAAGAAGTACCCATTTCTTATGTATGTACGTTCATGCAGTTACTTAATGAACGTGCTATGCCTTTGTCGTTGTCTATTTTTGAGCTATCAAATGAAAGTTGTTCTTGTTACTGTGTAAACAGAGCATCATTAGAGAGAAAGATTGTCAATATTCCACATATAACAATGACTTATTCCGTATAACTAGGTTTGTCAATATGAATGTTTGCGTGGATACATTTATACGATGTTTTTTGTGTAGATCCTGCAAAGCGCTACCGAGGAGCTTTCCAGTATTTGGGCACGATCGCTATGCTTGGGTGCACTGTTTCTTTTTCTCTGCATCTGCTGCGTGTGGTTTGAGCGATGTGGATCGGTCTGTGTGGGAACGCAGCTTGTTCGTTGAGGCGGTTACGATGGTTACAACGTTTTAGCACTGACATATAGTATGGCATAAGCCTGTTGGTCTTGCAGTTAATTTCTAGGGAAGTTTTTATTTTTGCATTTTTTCGTTTTTTTTTTTTTAGTAGCAAGAGTGAATTTAGCAAATTAGTTCGCTTGCGTTAAGTTTTGTGCGCACTTTCACTTTTTACGTGCGTGTTTAGTCGGATTTGCTGGTCGATAGTCCTGCAGTCGCTGTTTCGTCACATACTGCACTCGCTATATCTCGTAGCAAACGTTCCCCGCTATCTTAAAATGCATATCAAATAAACCCCTTACTGATTAGCAGAACCAGGAATTATTATAAATCTTGACGGTCTGTTACGGTCTGTAAGTTATCATTTGGATGAATACATGTGTGTGTGTGTGTGTGTGTGTGTGTGTGTGTGTGTGTGTGTGTGTGTGTGTGTGTGTGTGTGTGTGATAATCAGCCAGGTGATTCAGGCCAGTGCAAGAAAACAAGCAGATTTTTTTCCTCAAGTACGCGTCGCGTCTAAAAGCGCCCGGTTGGGCGTGCAAGCTGCATCACTTGAGACCTCACATGATTCTAGAAAAGGTTTCCATTGTCTGTTAATCCAGCCTGGTAATAGGTCTTCTATTGACTATTAATAACCTGTGCGAAATAAGATACTTGCAGTTTTGGAGTTAATAACCTAACGAGACTGGTATGGTTTAGACGTAACACTTGCGTAGTTCGCACCTAGGAGCTTTCCGAATTATCGTGCGCATACAAGGTCGTTCACAAGCCCAAGGGATGTGCTATGTCTGCTGAAGCAACCCAAAGCTAATCTCGCACTCGAAATACTACACGAGCGTTGTGCATACAAGCTTAGTAAGATAACTTGCTGAAAAAAGTAATTAACTAGCGTTAGTCGTGTTTCAATTAGGCATTATCATGTTCTTTGCATTTCTTTATGTCCAGTCTCGTGTGATTTTTTCCAAGCAGAAGCGACTGCCTGTCCTGTTAGGCTTATTTTTCAACTGTTGTTGAGTGAGTGGTGGTTGATAATTAGGCGTGGTAACTTGTGCTTGTAGTCAATCCAGATGTTTCATGTCCGTAAGACCGTATATGTCGGTTTCTTTGGAGATACTTCGATTAAGTGCGACCACCTGGCTAGTGCCAATTTAACAGGGTAGTTTTTGGAGTTAACTCTTGTCCGTTTAAAGCGGAGTTCGTCACTCGGTGCCATACTCAACTGATGTCGAAAGAAATGCTGTGAGCTGCAGAAGCAGTTTTGAAGTCCGCGAGGACTGTGGAAGAAGCTGTCCAGCTTTGTCAAGAGCTGTCAAGTTTTTGCATTGTGAGAAAAAATTATACCATATATATAAAAATATTTGGACGTCGCACCCTCCAATTCACACTCGCTCACTGGGTTCCGTTCTCTCCGTTGCTAGCTTGCCCTGCCTATTTAGCCGCCCCGACAGAGAATCGGCCGTCCGTAACCCAGATAAACCGATCGAGACTGCTTGACGAAATCACCACAAATGTATATATATATATATATATAT
>QQSS02235635.1:0-10025 GCA_003687565.2 Craspedacusta sowerbii | reverse complement strand
ATACATACATACATACATACATACATACATACATACATACATACATACATACATACATACATACATACATACATGCGCACATACATACATACATGCACACATACATAAAAACAGGCGGAAGCATAGATACGCGTACATAGGATGTACACATCCACTTTTCTCCGCTTGATTTCGAATAACAATTAATCTCGAATACCTAACCGACAGCAAGGCATGAGGACACGCTAACCTGAAAATTAAAACTTTCCCACCAGGAACGCATTTCGAAACCCAACCTCAGCTGTATAAAACCCAAAGCCGCGTCAAAGAGATTAACACAAACTCACATATTTACTCTCTCGCACAAACGCATACACACAATCACACATACAGATACAACCAGAAAGCTGACTCACAAATAACTAGGTAAGAGTAAAACAGCACACAACAACACACACACACACACACACACACACACACAACAACACACAACACACAACACACAACACCCACAAAGCAGAGAATGTGAAACGGTAATGAAAGACCTAATCATTAATTAAGATGCCGAATAATTTTCTGGCGGTAGATTTCAAATATTTCAGGACTGACATAAGTCTTCCACAGGGTCAGCCATTATGACAAACTGAATCAGTTTAAAAGCAAAGTTGTGCTGCATAAAGGGCTGACCTCTGCACGTACATCATGCAAAAGAGAAACATTGACATGCTCGAAAAATATGACACAAAACAAAGGCCGTGGCTCTTAACGCTTCCCTCTAAAACTTGAAGTGACGTCAGTCTTTCACTAGCGCACATGACTAAAAGACAAGGCTGGTTTCAAAAACCCTTACAGGGTAGATCAGGTACGAATAAACATCCGATAAAAATCAGGTACAATTAAACATAAACATGCCTAACGCTACCGTTCACTCGTCAAACCGCGACTGATCATGCGACATGCCGCGAAGGTCAGTATGGCGGCTGCACGACAGGATACTTTAATTAATTGTCAAATTTTTTATTTATTTCATAGAATATTTCAATTGCTTGAGGATTGCTCGAGCTTGCAACGGAAAGGGTTATGGTTAAGGTTATGGTTAGGGTAAGGCTTGGGGTTAGGTTTAGGGTCAGAGTTAAGGCTAGGATTTGGATTAGTGTTAGGATTAGGATTAGGGTTAGGGTTAGGGTTAGGGTTAGGGTTAAGATTAGGGTTAGGGTTACGGTTAGGGTTAGGTTCAAGATTAGGGTTAGGGTTACGGTTAGCCTTACGGATAAAGCACGGTTTTTTTTTTTTTACACTCAGACTTGGCCCAAAAAAAAAATAATAATAAATAAATAAATAACCTTCCCCATCAGTAACGACTGCAGACCGGACGCCATCTTGTAAGCTTAACTTCCACAAGATTACCTCAAACCTATAGCGATATAGTGCTTACTGAGTAGTACACGTTAGATTTATACCCTCGGAAGCACGAAACGGCGCGAGTATGCCTAGAAAGCCACTACCGAAGCGATATATCATATCAACGTGACGATCGCAAAGTCACCCATCAAAATCAGCGTGACATCAAGAGGTTGCCCAGCACGTGTCTCGACTGATAACTAAGAAAATTCAAGCTCTCGCCTGACACAGTGACACAAGACTACTTATCAAGTGCAACTTTGAGACACGAAATGGCAGTTGGCAACAGAGAAGCCATACAAGGAGCCTTGTTTATAGCCCGGGATTTTAATGAATACACAGTTGAGGAGGCTAGTTTGGGGATGGTATAGGATTGGAATTGGAGGACAGGCTTAAAACATCAGAAAGGCACTACGCACTGGCTGGCACTAAATAAACCCCGGAATTCGCCACCTGCGTCATACGCAATTTGAAATCTCATAATACTCTTTCTTTCTACAAAGGCATGACTTATTTACCAATGCATTCTGTAAAAAAACTCATCAAGAAAAATGCGACAGAGCACAAATAAAACAGAACGTCGATATGCAAGTCAAACTAAAGCGATATTCATAATTGAGCCGAGCTCAGTTCGACTTAACTCGCCGATACTGGGGCAAAGGCCGAGTGGGAGGCCTTACCCAAAGCCCCACAGCAACACAGCCCCTCATCGAGTAGATCCACTTAAAGTTGCGCGAGCCAGGCATTCCTTATTCTAAACAGGAATGCCCTTTCAATAAAGAATAAATTCAAATATTACCACCAGAGGTGTTATCATGAACAAGGGATTTCAGCATTTGTCGATTTGAAGACTTACTAAATTTCATTTACCAACGAACGCCCGTTTAATTAGCTCCAGTAAGCATAATTCTGTCAACACGGGTGTAAAAGCAGGCCGTCAAAGTAGCCAACCTCAAGAACTTGCTAAAGAAAAAACAAGACAGGGTGATTCTTCCACACGGAAAAAAGGTTTAAGTTTCTCATAATAGCATATACGATCCATGAGGTTTCCTCAATAATAGACGCCTTTTCCTACAATAAGATCAAACTTGCTTTCAATCAGGTCGGTAGGACCTTTAGTCGGCCACAAAGGAATGGAAGCTATCAACCCAACAACTTCCACTCAAAGTCGTGATCCAGCGAAAGCTGTAAAGCAACTGCTACTATAACTAGGAACTGTGTTTACCTCATTATGCTGCATTCAACGAACTAACAGGATTATCGTGAAACCGAGGAGCCTTTTGAAAGAGTTCTAGCCTTCTCTAGAGTTCTAGAGGTCTAGAGTTCTAGGTAAAAAAGACTGTGGGTGTCAAGAACAATAGTGGAGTCAAAGAATCTCAATTTCAATTCAAGAAAGCAAGAAAAAAACATCGTAGTATTTTTCAGAAGGTTTAAAATTACCTGGGGTAATTTAACGTCACAATACAATCCAATTAAATATTCATAACATTGAAGTAGGCTTGAAGTAAAAGCACCGACCTTAACAAGGCATTTTAGCCCCTTATTGATTGATCATTGCTCAGACATGCATAATTTAAACATTTTTCTGCCTGGATCATCGATCAGATATGAATTATTAAAACAAAATCATGGGTACTAAAATGAATGTATGCTTAAATCTCCAACCATATGGGTGCTTCATTAACTTATAAACCTAAAAGTAAAGCTACCAAATAACGTTCTAACAAATGTACAAACATTTGATTTCCGGCATTGCTAATTGATCAATTGCCTTAAATAATAATCAGTCATGCCCTTAATAATCTTCAAAGTTTCACAGAATCCTTATATGTGTCAGTGGCGAATTTCTGTTAGACGAGTAAAATCTGCACTATAACATGAACGCACATAAATAGCAAAACCGGAAATGCAAAAGCCAACCACAGAAAATAAAGCTTAAACCTTGGATGTTTAGTAGCACTCCATGAAACTGACAATGATAGAAACAACAACACCATACCTTTGAATGGAGGAAATATCATCTGAACCCTGGAAAGGTCCCTGTTGTAAAAAGGTAGACTGCTTATCTTCCTGTGCTTCAGCAAATGCACGGAAGCTTGCAGCTCGGCTTCCGTGACCGCTTTCTCTAGAGGCAGCTTGAGACCTACATGTTAGGCAGTCTGTCATAAGCAGGAGACTAACTTAACCCAAACCAATTGGTAAAATCAAGGCTAAAAAAAATAATTCAAGAACAACATCTTATATCCTAGACACAAAAATTTTATATCAAAGAAACAAAACAAACAGTAACTACAACACAAATAAAGTAAAGCATTTTGCAATCATAATAAGCAACTACAAATTTCTATACCAACTGAATGCCTATCTGTTTATAAGCTATGTAGTCTACCATCTATGCCCTACACGGTAACTTAAATTCTGACCTTTTTACAAGCAACCTCTGAGGACAAATAAGCACTAAGGTTGTTACCTATTTCGGCTGCATGCGGAAGCATTGCTTGCTGATCTTCTTCCTACTTCACCCAGGTCTGGCTCACTGCTTGTTCTTTGCAACTGACCACTTTCCAGGCTTGATGTGACGAGATTGGGGGAAAAGATCATTCTCACCTGACATACTAGCCCACAGATAACTAGCAATAATCATTCCACTGGAAACAAAAGCAAAGAAGAATGTTTCATATACCAAAATGGGACATTAAATAAACTGTTCCACTAGGAACTCAATGAACGGCACTAGTATGAACTGGGCAACTTGCACAAGCAGGTATAACTGAAAGCATAAATCAACCCAGCACCTATCCTTTTAATAGTTTCTGATACTGTGCATTATACAGGAAAACTGTCCTGTAGCGTGGATTAATGGGACATAACCTTAAATCAAACAATGATTGCGTCCACAGGAGAAGACTCTTTGGGTAAATCTCTCTAGTTAATTTTCAATGTTTGGACTAAATCTAAAAGCGGCACACACACGTTTAACATACCCAACCATCGTATGTAAAACACCTTAAGCAATATTTTCCATATTAAAGATTCCGTTTAACTTGCTTAAAAGAGCTTGAGTGCAAGCATTATGACTACCTATGATGCTTGTAATCAATTGCATTATTTATCTGACAAATCCACAGAAGCATCGCTAGAAATATGTAATGAAAATAATGTGTCTACTTGGGCTGCTATCACATCTCATGCCATTAACTTGCAGCCTCAACAAAGCTACAATCATATCGAAAAGCCATAATCCAAAACTGCCTAGATACCCCTTGGCCTTGCAATCATTGCATTTTAGGCATCTTCAAAACATTGCATCCCAAACCTGGCTGAAGGGCACTTTAAATCTAACTTATTTAGGGTTGAACAGCTAATGACACCTACTTGGTATATTCTTCCATAAAAGATCTTGGTATAAATCTCTAGGCCTTGCTATCATTGCATTTTAAGCATCTTCAGAACATTGCATGCCAAACCTTGCTGAAGGGCATGTTAAATCTAACTTATTCAGGGTTGAACCACTAATGACATTTACTTGGTATATTCCTCTATGAAAGACCTTGGCATAGATCTCATTTACAGTTGATACAGATAACTCTTCGTGATTGAGCAGGCAACAAATTTCAAATACACCAGAAATACACCAGACTGGCTGGTCTGCTAGACATTAAGAGCAAATATAGCACCTCACATCTAATCACCCACGCAAAATAAGCTACAGAGGTTATAGAATTCATCATCTATAACCATAAAATAACAAAAATTCTTGAAAATTTACAACCAAGACCTTTAAAACCATTAATTTCAAACTCAATGGGCTTAACTTTAAAACAATAAAACATGAGAATATGAACTACAAGAAGATGAATTAATGCACTTCAAGGTCCCAATTGTGGTAATATGGTGGAAAACTTCCATTTTATAACAAATACAAAATTTATTGGAACACCATAAAAATTAATAGAAACTAATAAATAGAAAAAATCTGTTTATAACTAAAACACGCACCACCATTATGCACTGACAAACTTCTAACAGCCCCACATGCTTGCTTTTTAGCAAAATGATTGCATCCACAAATTATACTTAAGCGAAGAAGTGTGGTGTAGCAGCATTTACATACATATGCCCGAAATACCCAATCCAAAGATTACATAACATGCTTCACACATGTCAAACACAGCTTTGAGTAGGTTAGGATTTACAATAAACTTACGTTACTTACGGATAGCTCGGCTAACTACCAAATCTTGAAGTTTAGGACCAAATTAAAGACCACCCTAGTAACAACAGTCTTGCGAACATAAATATAGCTCTGATACTACGCATCAGGTTAAGCGAGAACAAAACCCAAGAGCAATCTAAATTAAGACCATTGTAATAAGCTTCAAAATTGACTGGCCCTTTTCTCTCTCCTAGCACCGATTACGGAGTAGATCGTATGACATACATTGTATGATTACCGGAAAACGACTCTTTCAACTGCAAGAAATGAACTAGAGCTGCAACATAACCATGATAAAAACTTTACCAAAGCTTTACTAAAAGCTTGGTAGTCGCTTTTCACACACTTTTCATATGACACAGTTTAACGCAGATCCATTTTCAACATTTGTGAAACCCCATCAACACCTTTGCAACGACGCAGCCAGGTCGACTGTCCATCGTAAGTCCTAGTTATGGTCGAGACGGAAAAAACGGGAAACCGCAAGGGCAGGAATGCCACCATTGTCCATTACGGAAAATCCTGCTGAACATGGGCCTCGACCTATTCTGGTCGACCCTGTGTGCTCTTGCAAATCCTACTTGAATTTCATCTCAAAACTTCTCGTCTTGAAATTTATTTAGATCTTTTAAGCTGCGATTTCTCGTCTCCAGTATCACAAAGACGAGCCCAGATTTCTTTACGTGCGCAGGAAACGGCGTAATTATGTCTTCAGCTTGAGCTTCAAGGCATGAATAGCAGTAGCAGTAATAGTTGTTGTAGCAGTAGTACGACAACAAAAACAACAATCGCTTTTCTCAAATGTTTCTGTATAAAAATTTACAGAAGATTTATCAAAAGGTGTCAAACAATGGAAAGGCGGGCTCTTCTTAGCAAAGCCAATCAGAGTTGAAGAGCCCCCCACCCACCTTAATAATGCTCGAGAGGAGTATGCGAAATCAAATTATTAAAGTAATTGCCATTCAACAGCGTTAAACAGCTCCTTTCACAGTTTGACAAATGAGGCTCGAGTGGTTTGACGAAGACAATAATATGTAATTGTCTCAGGCAGAAATTAGGTTGAACATGCAGCTGTATTTAATCATATAAGTAAGGAAGGCAAATAATCGTCGTTAAAATGCTTTATTAGTACCGAGGTTAATCTCTAAGTCAATCAACTTATTTGATCTAATGATCTATCACCTTAAATGAGGGTTTTTGTCCTGAGCACATGGAGCTTTCTATGTCCGTCAGTTCTTGTGCTTCCGCATTGTGATGCATAGAAGTGAAATTTCAGAGACATTGACACAACCCCATTTTTCCAGTCGAACATGAACAGACATCTATTTAGTTCTATTAGATCCTCAAGCTTACGAGTTTGTGATTTAGCAAATAAGGTTTGATGTTCGAGTATGATAGTCAGACGAAGTGATTGTTCTAATCGTCTGCTTTTGTATACGACATAGTCCTTGTTTCTTAAAGAGCTCTGTGACATGCGGCTTCCAAGTAACGGATTCCTTTATCAAGACCTCTAGGTTTTTACCTGGTGGGACAAAAGCAATTTTGTACCTCCAAGGACAATTGTGAACCGGAAGTAAGCTTTTCAACTAGGTTGCTGGAAGAGGACAAGGTCAGTCATTTTGGCACCCAATGCAAGCCAATTTGCACATAGCCAGTCAAAAAGACTTTCTGTCTTTAGTTAAGGACTTGCGGATTACCTTTAAGAACGAGCCACATAGAAGGAACTTGGTGTCATCTGCGAAGTGGTTAGTTGCCGAGTTTGATAGGCTATGCCGTAGGCCGTTGATGTACGTTAGAAACAGCGATGGTCCCAGCACAGAACCTTGTAGAACTCCATGCTTTACGTCATAAGCCTCCAAGTCAGCGGCGTCGATAGTCACGAACTGCGTATGGCCGGTTAAAAAGGAAGCGAACAACTCATTTGCATTGACTCGAATACATATTTTTAATAATATGTTATGATTGACCGTCTCGAATGCCTTCTGCAAATCAAGGAATGCTCCACACGTAAACTCAATTTGAACTAGATTAGACTTAATCAACTCAACAAGGCTAACAAGTGCGTGGCCTGTGAAATTTTTTTCACTTACGTTGGAGACGAGTGCAATAGATCGGTAACTGGAAAGAGTTTCGGGTAATCCTGATTTATAAACGGGGATAACTTTCACTAACTTCAAGCATGTTGGAAAGCAAAATTGCGCAAATTGCTTGTTGATAATGGAGGACAAAGGCTGTGCGATCACATATTTAGCTATTTTTAGCAGTCACATCGGTATGCTATTCGGTTCTGACGCTTTAGACAAGAGAAGATTGTCAATGATCTTGGATATTCCAGTAGCAGTCGGGATATTCCAGTAGCAGTCGGGTCGGCAATGTACATGCTGTGACTGACATTTGACTTAAAGTAATAGTTATAGTCGGGTTTTGCAGCTTTGATATTGCTATCAAGCGACTTAGCAGCATATGAGAAGCATTCGTTAAATGCGTTGTGCAGTATCATTAGGTCTAGAGGAACTGCATCTATTTGCTGTTACTGAGCTGGGTGTAACACATACACTTAGCTTAGAGATTCTTATAAGAGACTTTACACCATCCCATGTCTTCCTTATGCTCTCACTAATTTTTTCAAAGTAATCACGGAAGTGTGATATTTTCCTTTTTCGCAGAAGGACTACAATTTGGTTACCATACCTTTGATTAAGTGGGAAGTTTTTCTCTTGTAAGTCTGGGTTTTTAGCTTTCAGGAATCTTCTGTAGATAGACTCCCTTTTATAGATTGACAACAACAACCCCCGAGTAATCCAAGGCTTCTCTTGCAACATTACTTCTTTACGAGTAAGGCGACGTACAGGAGTCATAACATTTAGGATATCCGTACTGGTTGTTAGAAAATTTTTAATTGCGGTATTTACAAGTTGATTTTTATCAGTTAACGATGCACATCTGCTCTTGAAATTTCTTCCAGGAATTTTTTCTCTAAAGTTTTTGTATGATCGACCAAATTTGGTAGGGTTAGCTTTCCGTCTCTTTAAATTGTAGTCACTAAGATCGAGAATTGTGGAAAATGATCAGATATTTTATGACTTGTTATGTTTCCACAAATCGAACCGTATTTGACATTGTTAATAAAATGCTGTCAATAAGTGTGTTGGAGCGTAAAGTCACATGAGAAGGTTGCAGAATTAGTGGCTGGAAGAAATCAAAACTCATCGCATCATAAAAGTCGCATGGTTCGATATTATTGTCATAATTTAAAAGGTTAATATAAATATCGCCCAATAGATTTGCAAATTTATTTTCCTTGCTGAGCATGTTTCATGCTTTTAAAATAAAAGAGTTAATGATGTTTGTATATACACCCGCAAATCATGTTTCTCCTATTCTTTTGTTCGATTTCAATAAAGATTTCAGCTTCATTCTCAGATTGAAAGGATATATCATAGCGTATTTTGGTAGCCTTGAGGATGGAAGTATGAATATAAATACCAACACGTCCGGCTTTCGATAGAGGTTTCATGTCAACGAAGGTGTAGTTTGGCAAGTCAACGCAACTCTTTATTCCTATAAGCACTGTTAGGCGCGATTCGGAAATAGCAATTGCTGGAAACTTAAATTTTACTAATTAGAGCAACGCTTTTAATTCATCCAAATGATTTTTTATAGATGCTATGCTTAGGTGTAAGAAGCCTAGGGATGTTTCTTGCTCTATGCGCAACTTATTAAGCTCATCGATCTCACAGTATTTAGAGCTATTTTTGCAATTTGATAGGTCGTCAAAGCTGACAGTTTGTCCAATTATCTTGTGTAATCAAGTTTTTACACAAAAGAATGGTGTAAGTTCCATGTTAAGGTTGTTTATTTAATAGTTAGAATTCGATATTAGGTCCATGAAGGCATTGTTCGTACATGCCGCAAATGGATGTTCTTTTGCAAGACAGGATGGACACCTCCATTTGGTGCCTGCGGCGTATTCACTGGCTAAAATATTATTACACTTAAGATGAGTGTATCGACAGCAATCGTAACAAGTTATTGCTTTTAAGTGATTAGGTATGAAACGACCGCAAGACCCGCACTTGTCCTTGCTTTTACATTTCATGGTTACTAATAAGCAGGAGCTATGTTGATTCGTAGGAAAATTACTATACTAACAAGAAAATCGCAAAACAGCATCAGGGGAGACGACGGAGCCCACTTGTAAGATTGCGCTCTCAAAATGTTAGTAAAACTCAACAAACTAGATAAGAATAGACCACACCGATTATAAGGTTGGGCCACGCGCAAGAATCTCACTTAATCGGCAAGTAAGCAACAAGCAATTTAGGCAATAATAGTATACTTAATAGTAGTACTAGTACTAGTAGCAGTAGTAGTAGTAGTAGTAGTAGTAGTAGTAGTAGTAGTAGTAGTAGTAGTAGTAGTAGTAGTA
>QQSS02235624.1:0-10025 GCA_003687565.2 Craspedacusta sowerbii | reverse complement strand
CTCATAATGATTGTCTCGTCTTGAGTGCAAGTCAAACATCGACTCGGCTTTAAAGACGGTCGATGTTAAAGGTTTAATACCTCGCCTCCCATCCGGCACTTGCCTGGATATGTGGCTAGGTATCACGTAGGCAGCGTCCTGCACGATATCATCTACCCTCTTTGGCACGAAGTTCGAGTGGCGTTCTGCGAGTGGCACCTTCTTGGGAGAGCAATGCCGAGGAAGTTCCATCTGTTTCCTTCCATACCGCTTCGAGTATTCACGAACAAATTCACGCGTGTATGCTGTCAGCAATGAGGCCAGCCAAGTGTTCCTGTCCGTTTGCGATGACGAGCACAGGACGAAGGTTCTCTTCCCCTGAGTAACACGAATCATGTATTTCTTGCTGCCTTGTTTCGACTCATATGGATAGATGCCAGTGTCCGGATCAATCTTTATAGTATGCCAGTATGATTCAGTGTCTCCATGAGAACGCTTTCCTTCCTTCGCTTTGAAGAAGTATAGCACGTCGCGCTGGAGGATAAAGTATCTGCGTTTCCATAAATGTGGCGGGAACTTCCATAGTGAGCGACTCTGGACGTACAAGTATCCTTCGCAGATCTTGTCGACGTCGCTTGCGACATCTTTTGCCATGTGCGAGGTGAGCGACAAGTCTTGACTGCGCAGCCACTTCATGTCCGCTAACGCTGGCAATGACTTAAAGCGTTCAAGTAAGTCACAGGTCTTCCTTGTTTATCGTTCTTCCTATCCTCAGGAACAGACTGAGATCTTCCAGAGGCTCTGGGTTATCTGAGCATGAACAACACGGTCCTGAAGTAGCTTCTAGTTCTAGTATGTGCCTAGGCTATAACACTCCAAGGAACGTCCCTCTGAATGGGCAAGTTTCTCGAAGCACTGGCCGCATCGTGCCGCTTTATGAACTTCTCTGTCCAACTCAACCCAGCTGAGTTATGCAGATCACGCGCTTCAAGATCTTTTATATTTCTAATCAAAACACCTGCCTGTGGGAAAATTTGCGACCTAGAACACATGAGCCAGCACGCTAGGGGGCAACGACAGTTACCCATTCCAGACTCAGCGGGGGTAGCGCGTCGAGGGGAGGAAAACTTTGATCCAAATCTAAATCTAGATCCATGACACAGGCGAAGAGATCTCAACGTGTATAACAATTACCTTATAAGTCTGCTTGTGTGCAGCCATTGTTAATTTATGCCTTATAATGCACTTCGCCGACGGTGAATGTTTCGGGTGGTTGGTTTAGCTATCTATGACACTTGCTTAGTAAACTTCTTAAGTTTTCATTAAGAAAAATAAATTAAAATATAAAAATATAAAAATAGAAAACCATATTAGGTACATGAGAGAATAGCAGTGTTTCGTCCAACACTTTGGTTGGAATGTAAACTGAATTTCAAAAAGATTTTACCACTCCAAAGCTTCCTCTCTCCTATGCGAGGAAAATTTTTGCAATCCTATAAACAGCTTTGTATCTGCTACTAGTTTTCCGAAAGAGCTAGCTGATGTGGTCCGTTCCTTTACTAAACCGTTTGTAAGATTGACAGCATAATTTCCACGACTAGTGGATGACACTGTACACTTACAAGAAAAATGGCAAGGTGAAAAGTGCCATGAGTTTAAGTGCGGCATTTGCTATCAGAAATGATGGAGTATTGGCGTACGAAACAGTAAGCCGTCATCAATCCATCGATCTGGACAAGATCTCATCACGGAACTGCATGAGTGAGGAAAGGAATAAGACATCATAGGATTCAGGGTAACCCTTCCAGAACTCAGCTAGTACTAGCATGCCCCGGTACACGCAGGAGGCTGAACGAGGACCTAAAAATGGCAGGCTCTTTCCAAGGCTGTGACTCTTGTAGAAGAGGCTATAGTGAGAATAGATTCTCACGATGAACACTATAAATGTGGAACAAGTATTCGTCTAGACGCAGCGACTTCGTTATTTCTCAGTGGAAGCATAAAGTTCACAAAGTTTTTTTCTTTTCAATCTTAAAAGTTAAGATTTAAAAATTGTCCATTGTTTCTTAGCAACGAGAAACAGCTTGTTGATTTTGCAAAACCGCTCGTGTTACCTTGGTCTTCTCCATGCGATGCTCGCCTGGAATCTATAATCTAAAGTGTATGAGGCAGACAACTGCAAAAAAGGAAAAAACACACTTCGTTTGTCATGAGACAGAAGGACATCGCCCAGGTTGATACCATTCATCTCAGTATCTTCAAACGGCTATGTCAAGGTGTCGCAATGCGAGCCCAAGTCGTTGGCACCGAATTGATTGAGAAGGTGTCTTTAGAAGGTCGGTAGCAATTGGCAACTAAAGTCCTCGCGATACGCCAATGCAAGTACGATGGCTTGCCTGAGGTTTTATACGAAGTTGGACATTGGCAACAAAGCCGATAGAGAATCGCCTCAGAGTACATCATTCTAGGTTGTCTTACTTTTAAGACAAGTGCGACACATACCCCAAGAAAGGCTGATACCTAAGTTTGATAAATAGAGATTTGTGCTAATTTTGCAGTCTTACTTGCAGTATCCACCATTTCCACCTACTCCCTCCCATAGCACACACACACACACACACACGCACACACACTCGCACACATACACACACACTTACACGCACACATATACACACACACACTCACACACAAACAAACACACACTCACACACACACACACACACACACACACACACACACACACACACACACACACACACACACGCAAACAAACACACATAAATCATGACCCGACTTAAGCAGTCTCGCTTTTACAATTGAAATACGTATTCCAACATTCTTTTTTGCTCACAGTATAAGCTCTTTGCCTGGCAGGAATGGCTTGACAAATGTGACCATTTCAGAAGGTATATTTAGTTCCTAAGTCGGACTTTGACCTTGACCAAGTAAGAGATACAGAAATTGGGTAAGTACCCTGCCCTTGTGTGCTGAAGTCTTACCTATTGTTATTCGTACCCTCCGTAAGTCGCATCTTTTGCTGAACTTTATGTCGTCGAAGACCTTATTTACTCCGTACAATAGGGATGTCCCACGCGACGACTACACGATGTCGGCCTTTTCATCAGGGGTTGTATTCGCCAAGCCTTTGACGTATGAACAACGGCGCGCCCAAAGTAAACAGGTTAAGCTTGCCAAGGAGACCGCAAACAAACAACGGCAGACTTCCATTCACAACAGGAGCGCTCTTCAGATCACACTTCCGCCCGGCATACAATGCTTGTCCAAAGTTCAAGATGGGAAACTTCAATGAAAAAAGTTGCCACAGTGGCTGATGGTCTATATACATTTCGAACCAAATTTGCGCGCGCATTCTAGACGCAGTGGCCCGTGCTGACTTACGACTGTGTCCCGGACTTGCTTTGCTACTTCTCTGAGAACGTTTTTTTTAAGCACGTTGTTTCAATTCCACGGCATCAAAAACCATTAAGCTTTGTCTCATTACTGAAGGCATCCAATTTTCCTTAATGCGCGTTTTTCTATGTATGCCAAATTTTTAATATTCCATTGTATTATTGATTCGAAGAGAGACTTGCGAATATAACGTGTTTCTCTCTTAACTCTATTTATACAAGACTTGCCATCACCAAGACCAATACAAACAGGATAATAAATTAAATCAATGCACTGACGAGTACCCCGCACTGGAAGGATACACAAATAACGAATTACCTGAAATTGTGAAAAATGCGTATGTGTTTGTTACATCATGTCCCCTGCCATCCACGTTTTATGTATTACAAGAATAATTAAACTGTTCTTGTCGTACCCTGAAGTCGTACCAGTCGGATGCAATTACCATCACGGATCAATCCATGACAAACTATAATACTATCATATAATAAATGCTTATAGTATTCGAAATTTTCTTCTATTCATGCCAAATATCAAAATGATTATGAATGCATTCAATGACACGAAAGGAAGAATAACACGGCATAACAGGAGCTTAATCTAAACAGTCAGGCCTACAATTAAGTATTAATAACATGTCAGGAAACCTATTTTAAGTTATCATAACAATTGTTTCAAGCACATCTCCAAGTTCCATAATTCGATCGCACGATTTAATAAATTCGTCCCCCGGCTACGATAACGTCGGATTTATCTTGTCTGGATGATCAACACACAGTTCCAAATTACGAACGCGCGCGTAACTGGAAAGCTTCAATTAGAAAGTTGGAAAGCACTCATTCATCTGTCCATGACCCCATCAGAGCCGAACGACACATTAAGAACAGGCTAGACCAACGGCTCAAGGAGTGCTAAGTCAATCTTCTAGGGTTCCAGTTCAGTTATCTCTGAGTGTCATAAGAAGCATGCCAGATCGGGATTTGAAACTTGATATTCAGCAACCCTGCATAGCGAGCGTCACATTCAGTCGCAGCCTTACTAGCAAGGTTAATTGCAGAATCCAACCTGTGGAAAGCGAGTCCACCATCGGACACCAGCTGTCCCAAAAATAGCGTCCGCCTTCAAGACCTTATGACGGCTTCGCCTAGGTGCGCGTCTATAATGTCCAGCTTTTATTTTAATCTTGATTGTATAGTGTTTCAGGATGGCTTAATTCATGGCTGTCCAAACAACGAGAGTTATTTGGCGACATGGTTTCTTGTGGTCATCTATAGCACGGAACTTTTACACGGATCGCTGCAATAACACGGATCGCTGCTATGATACGGATCGATGACAAGTCAGGAATTGAAATACGTGGACAGGGCTGAATTCGTCCCATCGATAACCCCGCAGAAGAGACAAGCTCAAAGACACAATCGATGCGAATCGGTGCGGGAATTCGCGACACTTAAGTCAACATTACTTAACTGGGCCATTCAGCACTTCTCACATTTTTAAGGTGCCGCCATTTCGTGGCCCAAAATACGCATCCTGCATCTGAATGGGATTCGTTTCATTCACGCTTACGGTAAGCACGCCTGCAAGCAAATGCAGGGTCGAAACTATTCATGTTAGGCGCCCAACAAACAAGAGTCAAGGCCGATTTCCTGTGAGTAATGGCGCGTGGCTTCCCTTATTAAACGTCTAGCGCCAAGTACAAGTCGTTTCAACCCGACACCGTTACGCCATTTCACTTCGATTGGATTAACCATTATAATAAAAGTTCCATTGGCGCAAGCGCCGAAGTGTCTAAAACCAAAAGTGCATCTTAGAAATCCGACGGATGGCATAATATTGTTTACTATTGAGTTACTGTTGTATTGAGTTTATTGTTTACTATTGAGTACTAGTAAGCCAAACAACAAGATTTATTTACTGCTGTTCGTGTTTCATGATAACTGTGCAATTAATATTCAGACGAAATTCACAGGCATGATTTAATTACAAGATATAAAGTTAATGAAAATATAATTTGACAAAGAGCACCATGCTTATCGGTATAAAAGATTCTTCCATGTTGACAGGAATTATAGGCACCCATAAGAAGGCCTTGCTGCGCGACTTGCTGTCCAGATTTATTCAATTGGGTGACGAAACTCATACAGGACTGACAATTCTTGCAGACCAAAGCTCTGCGGTGAACGATGCTTTCACCAACTTCACCGTTGTCACCGGGTACAACTTTCAGAGTGACCGAAAATGGCGTTGAGGAAGACTGTAGACCTACTGTTTGAAAAGGATGGGTCAGCTTTCAAGCTTTACGTAGCAAAGCGAATCGGCGCTATGACAAGCTGGGAGCGCGAACTCAAAGCAAACAAAAGTCCGTCCATCGCGCGGATCATTGATGTGAAAAATTCGTAGGAGCAAGCACCGCCTTCCGCCTACGCGCAAACAGAGCAGGAATGTGTCCAGCAAGCACGGCGGGTAGCTTCTCCCTCAGCGTGAATGCTGGCAAGAGTGTGGGCAGTTTGAACGCTCGTCTTTCTGACCGCCGCGTTGCCGCTGAACCAGCCGATACTGCACAGGCCACAACTGCCACGATAGAGCAATCCTGCACTGAAGAAGTCGCAACCGGCGCTGTAGTGACCAGGTTATAAATGAGATGCCCTATACTGATCAGGTAGCAAGAGGGCTACAATTCACTGACTAGGTTACAATCAGGCAGTCCAATAGCCAGATTACAACAGATAGAGAGGGAGAGCCTATCAGGTTAGAAATTATCGAGCCTGTACTGGCTATACTGATCATATAACAACGTGCGAGACTGAGCTAAGCAAGCTTCTCCCGAGTGCACCCATCCTAATCAGACAGGCTCTGGCACTGACCAGTACTGTGGACGAACTGGAAGAATCTCCACGTGGCGGTTGGTGGGCAAGCAGGGTATGAGACAGTTTTCTTGTGGCAACCCTGCTTGGCGAATCTCCTAAGAAGACCTAACCAGCACAGTGAGGCATCGTCGTCCGCTGGGAAGGTCTTCACGAAGAGTTTTTCGTGGCAACAGGAGACAGTGCGATGTCAGTTTTACGCTCATTGGAGCATCGACCAGTCGTCCGAGCCTCCCTTTGAGGGCACGTAACGAGCTCTTTAGCTCCTTGAGAGGCTCAAGCAAAATCCGACCACTGGCTTCATTCGCTTTCACCAAGGATCTGGGGACTGCGCATCCGCGGAAACGCCTTGCTCTTCACCAACAGCAAGTGACTAGCTCTGAACTAAGTGATCCTTGCACGGACAGCCACACCAAGATGAGGCCATCCTTACCACGTAAGAACCGTGCGAAACCATATCATGACCTAGTTCGAACGCGGCAAGCCTGGTTGCAACATAATTTGGCGATGTTGACAAGAAGTCTTCGCTCCCCGCTGACGTAATGATTTCAAAAATTAAACATTTGCAAGTAGGGAACAAGTGGTCCGGTTGAACAAATATAAACACTCTACAGTTCATTGATGCGGCATTGACGTCACCGGGAGCGCATTTTTGAGGCCTGCAAGCATGGCTTAACAAATGCACACATTCATGAGGTCGTTCACTCGCTACGCTAGAAGTGGGTCTTGACCAAGTAAGGAATCGACAGTAAGGACCAAAAATTTTGAAGTAAGCAGCATGCTTTACGTCTTGCATGAGATAGACTCATAAATATAGAATGACCCAAAGGGACTTATAAGCTAAGCAACGATAATAATAAGGATTCCCGAATGGTACAGTTCCGTTGGGAATCTCAGAGGTGCAGTTCGTGCAATGACGTTGGTTTTGCCAAAGCATCGTACGACGGACCTTGGAATTCCAGAATACTTCATGACATTATAAAGCGCACTACACAAAATCTTGTACTATTGGCTGACACGCAAATGTATAAAGTTGCAGTAACGTTGTCTTTGGCTTGCACATTCGCCACATCTTCTGCGATCATCCACCCACTGCTCTTTCTCCCAGTCCCTCTCCCCCTTTCCCCGACCCCAATTAACAAGGGCTCATTAGCAGAGGAAGCAAGAAACAAGGCAAGGCGCTGAGTACGAAATAGCGATAACAGCAAATGCAAGACCAATCCATACTCATTACATCAGCTCTACATCACTGTTGCAACAGCCAAGAATATATACACATGCTCAGAAATTCCTGAGTTGGATAATCTCCATCAAGACGTGGCTGATAAAGAATTAAACCTTCGTTAAACAAACAACATATAAAGATTTCGTTTTCCGAAGCTCACGCGTTGGCACTGGCATAATCGAGCAACAACCAACTACCAAATTTAACAGGAATGATTGGGGAGCAGATAAATCGATTTACTTACAGCTCTTAGGGCCACACATGCGCAAGAAAAACCCAAACAATCACAACGTCCACGACTTTTTTTCGGTACTTCTATAAACATTCGACGTTTTCAATCCAATTAATTAATAGTTAAGAGGAGCGGCAGCCTGGGCCCACACTGTTAACACAAAGGAAAAAGATGGAACTACAACGACGATCTCAATGCGCACGATATAAGTAGAACTACTAAGTAACCTAAGTGACAAAATTCATGCTTCCACCAGTAGTCGCTCATCTAATTACGGGGGAGGGTGAAAGGACGCGTCGGGGGCGAGACAACTTGGATGAGCGGGGGAAGGCAGCGTCCAGTGTAAAAGATAAACTAAATCCATCTCAAGCGTTTGTCATCCGTTTCCATTGTCCTCGCACCCCACGCGTTTGCCAACGTTTACCAACGCAATGCACCGGCACTTCTATTGGAGGTAACGACGTTCGCGGACATTCCAGTGGGAGTAAACTACTCCGCGCGCATACCAGTACAGAGCATTGGGATAAATATTGCGTCATGCGTGAAGCATCTCCGAAGTATGAATTGGGCATAAGACTTTCGTACATATTGATCTGATGTAACGTAAAGGGATGAACATGGACGAACAAACGAAAAAAAAAAGTATCATTTTAAATAGATTGCAAATAATTCTTGAATACTCACTCATAATGAATAATACATTTCTTCAGCAGCTAACACAGTGCAGTTCGACGAAGATAAAGCCACACCTAAGTATGGTTTTTAAAAAGCCTGGCTTACATATACTTGATGCATAAGCTCTTACAAGACACTATCAATCTCGATACCAGCCGACGCTGGTGAATAAACCTGGCATGCAATATACGACAATCAATTATATGATACGCAAAAACATGACAATGAAGTATATGATAGTCAACTATATGATAATCACGCATATGATAATGTAAAGAAAGGAAAAATATGAACAAAGAACGCAAATACGAGCAAATGGTTCAAACGAGCAGCCCTTTACAATCGATGCCATGCTCTTGCACATACAAACGCAACAACACACGTACATACAAGATATAGCAAACCTGCATACAAGCAATAACACAAGTACAAATGCGCAACACAAACAGAGGCTTTCACACACATAAACAATCACACAAACACAAACACACAAACACACACTCACATTAGCAACACAGTAAGGCAGCTGTAACGGTAGCGCTTATAAGGAGGGATACACAGGGATAGGAAACAAGGTAAAATCTACCAACCACTCACAACATGGCAGCGAAGATTTACAATCAATCAATACACGTACAAAGCTCAAGCATGGACGGGCGGATGCAGACGCGCCTAAAAAAAAAAAGAAAGAAAGGGGAGACCTGAACAGGCTCGTCTGCGACTCGTTTCGCAAAGAGGGGACAATGACAAACGCAGACCAAGGCCTGGCGCGAAGCGATCCTCAAACTGAGCATTGCAACAGATGGAACCAGCTCCAGGTTACAGTAAGTAAACAAAGGACATAGGATAGAATCATAGGTTTTTGCAATTTTGGAAATTGGAACAATCACAAATGATTTGCAATTTTTTTTCGAAAGTACTTTAACTTCGAAAAACGAGAAACAATCGCCGAGGAAAGCAAGAACGACGGATATACCAAAAGACTGCTCAACATTTACGATCTTCTGAGGGCTAAAATTACGAAATCGGTACCTAACTACGCAAAAAACAAAGAAGGAAGTGAATCATCCAGCCACAGCCGGTCACACGAAAGACATGCAAATATGGACCCGAAATTCTTCTACGTCCGAATACCGAGCTTGGATTATTCTACGTAGAGAACACTGCAAATTGTGATCAATGCGCTCAACATCACTTCACTCCATTCCGTCCTCCCTGTGGACGAATGCCTTGTGCCGCGCCATGACTCTCAGCAAAGGTCTGAGATGCAGCCACCACTGTTCTGCCGGCAGACGATTCCTATGAAGCGAAGCAGATATAAGAAGCTTCACGCAAGATTGAACGGTTATCATACAGGGTTAGAGAAATAAAAACATTTACGCGGAAAAAGATACATCCATGAGTCCATGCACCCATCCATCTCAATACATACATACATTTCATGTGAATCAACACGCAGAGTTGCATGCACAGCTATAAATGTTGATACACAAATGCAGAAAACACCACAAGCGCATTTGCACCTGCACATCAACACATGCCTACATATGTCTACATACAAACTTACATACATACATACATACATACATACATACATACATACATACATACATACATACATACATACATACATACA
>QQSS02235602.1:0-10026 GCA_003687565.2 Craspedacusta sowerbii | reverse complement strand
ATACATACATACATACATACATACATACATACATACATACATACATACATACATACATACATACATACATACATGGAGAAAATGCTTAAATACTTCGCATAAATACATTACGCATACCTCGTACATCGCCTCAAATCAAACGGATCGTGATAGATATTTGCTTACTTACCAGATAGCTGATTCTCCTTGTAGCGTTCGGCGACAACTCTTAAAAACAATGCAGCCGATTTTCGTCGCAGAAGCCAGCAGAATTTCAACACGGACCAGTTTAACGCAATCGATGTGCAGTGCTCACGCTAAGGGAAGGAATTATCACAGCGACAGGAACATGCGGAAATCAATGTTGAAGGAGCGCTAATTGCTGACTTCGTCACTTAATTAGGGTCGTTTCGAAGCCAATCGAGGGTGGGAGGTGGTTTCTACTTGGATTCTAACATCTGCTTTCAATGCCGTTCCTGACGTCATTTCCTTCGTCCTGATCACTACCTGCACCATCTTGCCTGTTAATGCGGTTATTGGAGCTTAGACCATCTCCATTCTAACGTATGGAAACTTCGCAACGGGTGGGCGAATTTAACATGGTGGCTCTCAAGGAGCAAAACTCGCCAGAACAAACTCGTGAAGAATTTAAGGCTATCGTTGATATAAATTAAGCAAAAGTTGCTGAAATACCTGAGGTTGATTACATCGGTGACACCGGGGTCTGAGGCCGAAGATAATGCAGCTTCAAACGAGCAAGGTACTAATCTTTCGAGCCTGTTTCCTATCTTTACGAGCAACAACAACAGCAGCAACAAGAATTTATTTTCCTAACAAATTCATCGCATCGCTGGATGATTTCGCGGAGAGTTCTTGACATGACAGACTACCATGTGTCACAGAAAACGGTTTGCACATTATGAATTATGCCGAGCATTGCACATTTTGAACATGACAATTGCACAAGTCCACAATATGTAGAACGCTAATTGCAACTTTGTGCCTTTTATGCTCCGCGCATTTTATGCACTAAAAATGTTCTCTTATATTGCTACAAGTTACTTTTTGCTACAAGTTCCCCCGTACATGTTCTCTACGATTCTATTCCGATACATTTTTAATGTATTCTTTCAGGCACCGTCATTTAAGCTACATATCAAACTCATGCAAATACGTTTAGGCACCAAACGTACATACTACTGATGTACATCAAAGCTGGTGTAACTAAATTACAGGTCAGTACATAAAGATAAAAATCGTAAATTTACGA
Source organism: Craspedacusta sowerbii (assembly GCA_003687565.2). Classification (NCBI taxonomy): domain Eukaryota; kingdom Metazoa; phylum Cnidaria; class Hydrozoa; order Limnomedusae; family Olindiidae; genus Craspedacusta; species Craspedacusta sowerbii. Next base: position 8,777 of record QQSS02235602.1, on the reverse strand, counting down.
ATATCATTAGCCATGTCAAGTCAAGTAAGGAAATAAATCGTACATTTAAGCTTGAATAAGTAATTGCTCATAAGCACCTTGAAAATGAATTGTGGAGTCGTATCTGTCGCGAAGCGGAAGACCCTTGGCGATGGGGAAAGGTTCAGAAAGTCATTTCCGACTATCGGGGTCTTGAAGTTTGCCGAGAGCAACTCCTTGTAAATATTTGCGTGTTTTTAAGTAGGGGTGCTTGAGAAAAATAGTTAGTCTACGGATAGCTGCACTGAAGAAAGGTCGCAAGACGAGGGTAAGGAGTTATCTTCTTGTCTGAACCTTGGGTTGGGTCTTGGATGTCTCTCGCAGGTGGGCTTGGGTCTGAGAAACTCAGAGTGTAGTTGGGTAGATGGGATGGGAGGGGAGTTTCTTACGGGCAGCTCTACTGAGTACGTAGATTCAAGAATTTATTGAACCTTGTCACGGGGTTTGGTGAAAGTATCGTCAGGTAGGCTACAAACTCTAGCTGATCAAATTTGGCATTTGCACACTTCGAAATACTCAGCCACTGTTAGTATTAGAAAAATACAATTTAAATGACGTTTGAAGATCAGTGAATGACGGAGATAGCCACTTTGCTTGGAAGTATGTAAGAATTTCATTAGTGATATCAGTGCAAGAAGAAAATTTCAAGGTTCTATGCATATGCAGGGAGAGCACTGCATATGCATAGAACCAAGCGTGGAGGCACCTTATGTCCCCCGCAATGATTTCCAAGCAACCTTTCAATGTAGAGAAAATGAGCTTGTAACTAAGCAGAGCAATACCTTTAGCATAATACTCCATCGCCCTGTCTGCAAACAGGTGAGGTTCACACGGCGGTCGGTGGACAAGCAAAGGTACGAGACAATGCTTTGTGGCTACCCTGTTTGGCGAATCTCCTATGAAGACCAGGCCAAAACCTGTACGGCTTCATCTGTCATGACACGCAGGTCATGAAAGGAACATGTTTATGAACAGCAAACATATTTACTGTGTAAATCGTGTTGCATATCAAGTTGTTTTTTCATTAGTTATCGTTATCGTGTGGCGTGCGCAATAGATTATCTTATATTTGTAGCGAGACTAGACATACTTAAATTATAATCACATGTTTGTATATAGTTGTTTACTACATTCTCCGTGGAGACCAGACGGTGAAAGGATCATCCGCGATTGAGCGAACTCTAGCCGTCTGTAAGTTACGTTTTGTATATATAGCAAGGTTACGAGTGGTTTATCAGAATATGAATACGAGTTCAAGAAGAATAAGAGTTCAAGAGAGAGTAAGAGTTCAAGTTCTAGTTATCACGTCGCAATAGTTCACGTCGCAATCTCGCATCAAACTGTAGTCTCACACTCTCACCACAACATCCTTCATCGGGATGCTTTTCATGAAGATTGTCTCCTGGTAGTAGGACAGATTCACGATCGTCGGAGCATCGACCAGTCGTCCGAGCCTTCCTTTGAGGGCGAGAAAGTATAGAGCTCTTTAGGTCCAACTTCCTCAAGGTTCTGCCTTCGTTCCGTAGTTGTACCTATTGAATAGCAACAAATATCTCCTGGTCCTATCTTTCCTACCACTTTGCTGGCAACGCAACCGTCTTATTCCACGGAGAGTCAGTAAAGAAAATTGGGAGGAACTGCCTTGAAGGGCAAGAAGACCGCGTTAGTTGTCGTTCGACTTAGACCGCATGGAGCCAAAGTCGACTGACATTAAAGATTAGAGGATGTAAGGTTCTTTCTCTCCAAAAATGTTATGTATCAGGGTATTATTTCTGGCTAAGGTATTGACATATTCATATCACACCAATAGAGAAAAAGTTTCGCTCGTCATTGGTTCGTTATCAACAATTCGTCACTGCGTTCACACAAAAACCTTGCTTTTCAGTTTAGCTTTCCTGTGGCCTTGTAACACGGGACCGCGCCGGCAAAGTGGAGCAAAGACTTTGAGCAATCGGCATTTCGCTATTTCTTCACTTACCACTGAAAGGGACGAAAAGAGACGAAACGGGACAAAACGGGAAGAAATATTTGCTTAGCGGCAACGCATATGATAGCATGCAATAGCATTGTCACAAGTCAATAGAAAGACATGACTTACATGAAGTATGAAGGTGCTTTGCTTCACAACAAAACTCTAAGACGTGGGATCACCGTTGCTGTTCTAAATCACATGTTTTTGACTATAATTGAATCTTTGTAGCTTGTATGTCTAGATACTTACTCGATTATACTATTTTCCTCTATTTAATATTGATCTTCTATTTCCTTATAGTGGTACTGTGCACTATGTAGTAGCGGTACTACATATTATGTCTCGAGAGATACTACTTATTACGCGAGGTAAAGTATATTATATCTCGAGAGTCTTCGTTTGATGCGATCCAATTATTGAGTAAAAATTAATTCTGTTCTGTTCTGTTCTGCTCTGCTACAATATTTCCTCTTGTATGAGTCTTTCGTCAGATCCCTCTGTACCTTCATTCATCGTTCGGCTCTATCGCCTCTCATCATTTTCCAGCTGTTCATTATTTTCGATGCATTATAACGCGTATCTTTCATCAGTGTGTTAATGTTGCTAATCCAAGAATAAATTTAATGACGAACTCCCATCGAGATGCAGTTGATCCCCTAATGTATTTATCTGCGTTAAAAATAAATGGATGTGTCATGTAATCTTTTAATACACAGTACATTCCCCGTTATCTATGACATTTTCATTGGAAATTCATTTCACAAACATTTTTCCAGCAAAGCTTTGGCTACCTCAATTAGGCATTTTGGACATGAAGGAGATTTTTTTAAATGTTCTTTTTAAGCGTTTTTTTTTAAAGGTTCTTTTCAATGTGTTTTTTAAAGCCCTCCAAAGTTTTGACCCAGAGAAGATATTCAAAAGCTATGATTGTGTAACCCGTGGTATATTTCAGTACAAGGCATGATTGTTCAAAGATTTAAGTCACGAAAAGCTGCTGGAGGAAGGGCAGATTATCTTAAATAAAGACAGGCAGATTTGAGTTTGCATTAAGACGGATGCGAGAGGTGCCCAGCATTTTTACACGTCACTGGGGCGACAAGCGCGCATAACTGTCGCGAGTGTGCGGATGAAAGAGGCATTCTTTCTGAGTAGCCTCGACATATGTCAACGCTTTCCATAGCGCGTCCAAGTAGACTCGCTATAATTGATCATTGGGCTAGAGCAGAGGTCTCCAAACTCCAAACTTTTCTGCCCGAGGGCCGAATTGACGGCCGTGTTGCAACTGCCTGAAATGCGAGACAACCTCATCAACAAACGGCAGGAAATTTATCATGAATTACCAGAGAAGTAGATTAGTAGCTTTGCAGCAAAAGCCGGAGCATTTGTAGATCAGATCAAATCCTCGCTGCAGTGAAACAGCCGTCTCTTTTCGTTAACAGACGAAAGGAAAGGTAGGTATGATGCCCAAAGATATTGTTTTGACAGGGACAGTTATTCCAGAGTTGGAGACTGCGTCATGCATATCAGAGGCAACCGCTGAAGAAAGCAATCAAGTTTGAAATTTCTTAGTTACGTCCGGCAATGACTGGAAGGCTTATGACGAAGCAATTGTTCGTGATTGATGCTGTGTAGTTGGAGATCCTATTGGGCAGTCTGGGAATGTCAATCGCTTGCTGAGAGTTAAGATAGAAAATTAGTGAAAGGTGTTTAAGGAAAACCCACACTTGTAACTCCATTGTTACCATTTGCAAATTAACCAAAATGAAGGAGTCAAATGTTTCAGTTCCTGGAAAGTTTTGTATTTGTGTTATACAAACGACAATTATTTGCCCTTCTTATTTCGAAGTATTAGGTCATGATTATATACAGCTGCATGTTCAAACTTATTTCTGCCTGATGAAGATACAATTACATATTATTGTCTTTGTCAAACCGCTCGACCCGCATTTGTCAAACTGTGACAGCCGCTGTCGAACTATGTTGATTTGCAAATGCTTTTATGATTTTTGATTTCGCATACTTCTCTCGAGAAGTACTTAAGGGGTGGCGCGGGTGGGTGTCTTCAACTCTGATTAGCCTTGCTAAGAAGAGCCCTCCTTCCCATTGTGGGACATATTTTGATAACTCTTCTGTTAATTTCATTTCATATTTACATATTCTGTAAACTCTTCTCTTCTGGGAAAAGAGTTTGTTGTTGCTGTTGTTTTTGTATAAACCAATTCTACGTCAAGAGCTCAACTGCTCAAAGTTCTGGCTTTAGCGATCGAGTTGCCATATGGTGAGCCTCATGCGAGGTATACCATCACTGAGGAATGCTGCCGGAGCAGTTAAGAAATCAAATGGCTTAGCCTTACGTACGTTTTGTCCCGGCCAAGGGACTCCGGCCAAGCAACTGCTTGGAGTCCAATTAAGAACTCGAAATCCCTGGAGACCTCGAGTGCACCGTCTCACGAGAACCTAAGCTCTCAAGTGCACAGTTAAACGAGATCGTCACAGTTTCAAACGTTTATTAAGGTGTCGTAAAGAAAGCCCTGGCTCGAGCAGATAAATTTTAGTGGCTACCCAGTTTGGCGAATCTCCTAAGAAGACCTAACCAGCACAGTACGACTTCTTCGTCCGCTGGAAAGGTCTTCAAGAAGAGTGTCTCCTGGTAACAAGGGGACAGTGCGATGTCAGCTTCACGATCGTTGGAGCATCGACCAGTCGTCCGAGCCTCCCTTTGAGGGCACGTATCGAGATCTTTAGCTCCTTGAGAAGCTCAACTGAGATCCGACGGTTGGCCTCATTTGCTGTCACCGACGATCGATGGACTGCGCATCCGGGGAAACTCCTGGCTCTTCACCAACAACAAAAACGTCAGCAACAAACGAAGACAGCGAAGAGCAACACGACGGCTCGAAGATGTCAATGCCCGATGGTGAATAACAAGCAAGAACCACCCGATTCATGGTGGTTACAATTACCTGCCGAAGAACTGTCGTATGATACACTGTAATCTACAATACTATACTAAATAAACAGTCTTATGATGTACTGAATATACCGTAATCTTCTTTACTAACTATTATGTCAATTTTTGTTAACTATACTATAACCTATATCTACAGAGATATATCTATATCTATATCAATATCTATATCCGTATCAATGTCTATATAATATAATCTATATAATAGAATATAATTTACTATACTGTACTATACGAAATAAACGGTCTTATATATTGACCATACTGTAATCTATTTTATTAACTCTTGTGTCACTTTTCGTCTTATAAAATACTGAATGTGCTGTAATCTACTTGATTAACTATAGTATCAATTTCTGGCGGTCACGGTGTCGTTAATATTGTACAGTCATTACCTACGGGTTGGGCGTGTATGGTTAAGGCATCTTTTTAATGACGGTATGTAATCGTCTTTGGGTCACATGTAGTCGTAATTTTCACAATTTTGCGCAAACATGTGCGTCAACACGTTAGCTACCAACTCAAAGCGTGCCCCTACTCATTTCTCTGTACGAGCAGTTGTCGAAGTCGTAATTTAATAATGCGACAGTCTTTGCGCCCATGAACAAATGCGCCTCCGAATAGTGTTTTGTGTATGATGTGTATCGTGCCGGACATTTCTGGCGAAGGATTAAACAAAGGCTTTCAAGAGCTACAAGCAGACACTCGCGAAAAACAAGTCACTCGTAAATCAACGCTAAGCATTGTCAACGTGCACGTGGAGACTGAAACAACAAACTTGCATTTAACCGCCTAACAGGCCAGTCACACCACACATCTAAATATAACACAACAACATGAGCAAGAGCAATTAAAAACAAGCAAAACAGCAGCAAAAAAAAAACAAAAAAAAAAACAAAAAAAAAACAAGAAAAGAAACAAACATAATCAGCAGTGAAATACGATCTCTAACACGATCGCATAGCCAGCTTTAACTTGGATACACAAAATAAAAACGCTGCATCCCCAGGGCTCGGCCTGCAGACAAAGAATGAATGTTCTCAACAAGACGGCGTGGGCCCTAAGTTAGCAAAACCGCAATTTACTACGACTTGTCGATCTCCAGATATCTAACAAGTACGGCTACTTACGTTCTAACACAATCAGATTGACCGGAACAAGTTAACGCACCATATAATTTTTAGGAAAGGCCACTTCAAAAGGACGAACATATACGCAAGAAAAGTAGCTCAGATCAAACCAGAACAGTAACCGCTCCGAGGGAATAGCTGAAGAGGGAGCCTTGATCAGAAACGAACCCAAAACTCCCGACTCCAAGAAGTTGCCTCCCCCATTCGAAATGATACAGAAAAGACGCCGGAACCCCGACAGTTTGAAACACTAGCAAAGCTCGTCACCAGGACGACAAATTCGTTCAATCTGATAGTCAAGTCAATCCACACACTCCAGATGATTTACACCAGCAACTGGTCCACCAAGAACGGAGGAGTGACTGGCGTTCCATCGGGTAGGATGCGGGAATCTCAACTAGGCAAGATAACGGATCATCTCGCTATGGTCAAACACGTCCACACCGAGGATTGTAAGCAATGGGCGTCTTGCATCATTGTTGTTCGGAAGCGCCTGATAAGTGAAAAAAGGGGAAAAGTAGGAAAAACAGAACCTGATACGTCCACAAATACACCCACCCACCCAAACACACACATACACACATAAGAAATAAGGGTAATACAACATGCTTTAAATAAATAAATAAACGAGCGTCCCAACTGCGCTAAAACGTTTTATTAAAGGTGAACACGATGGTACCAGTTCTGCAGCGAAGGTGCATGTCTGTTCGATACCTGTATAGCAGCTATCACTAGCAAACCAGCTAACCTTTCTGACACACAAACTCTTAAATCACATTACAACAATAAAACGCATGGAAGAGTGTGCATGGCCACACAGCAAGTGTAAAAATACCACAGCGACTTCATAGCCACAACAACTGTGAATCAACAGTTATCAAACTGCCAGGAGTGAAATCCTCCAAGGAGCCAATGCATTCATAAATTCAACATCAGATAAGAATGACACTTAACTCACACAAAAACAACAACAAACAAAACAGCACCAACACGAAGAATGTCAGAGGAAAAATAGCAGAGGCCTGACCAAGGCTAAGCAAAGCTAACAGTAGCCGATTAACAGCATTACAAGCAACAGAATCGTTTACGTCTGAAAAACATCAGAAAGTCAAAGTTACGATCTACGTGCGCAAAAGTTTCCACACGGAGGAACCTGCACTTCAGCAACTCCACGAACAGCAACCGCCTCGGATCGATGCTTACCAAAATCCAAACGCGGCCCATTACGCACCTCTTCTAAAGCAATCCGCGCAGCATCATCCTGCAGAAGTTTACAATAGCAAGACAAAGCAATGGCGAGTTCGATGTCGGAGGCACCCTAGGCGACTAGGATAACGCGGTTTAAAAGCCAAGCCCCAGCAACGTGCAACTTCTAAGTGCACCTTATTGAATTTCGCAGATGGGATGAGCGGCAAGGCGACAAAGACCCTCCAAACAAATAGCAAGACGAGTCCAACGGCAGACGAGCTGGACGTCGCAGCAGCAGACGAGCTGGACGTCTCAGCAGCAGACGAGCTGGACGTCTCAGCAGCAGACGAGCTGGAAGTCTCAGCGGCAGATGAGCCGGGCGTCGCAGCCGCAGATGAGCCGGACGTCGCAGCGGCAGATGAGCCGGACGTCGCAGCGGCAGATGAGCCGGACGTCGCAGCGGCAGATGAGCCGGGCGTCGCAGCGGCAGATGAGCTGGACGTCGCACCGGCGGACGAGCCTGACGTCTCAGCAGCAGACGAGCCGGGCGTCGCAGCGGCAGATGAGCTGGACGTCGCACCGGCGGACGAGCCGGACGTCGCAGCAGCAGATGAGCCGGACGTCGCAGCAGCAGACGAGCCGGACGTCGCAGCGGCAGATGAGCCGGACGTCGCAGCGGCAGATGAGCCGGACGTCGCAGCAGCAGACGAGCTGGACGTCGCAGCGGCAGATGAGCCGGACGTCGCAGCAGCAGATGAGCTGGACGTCGCAGCGGCAGACAGGTAGGCGTGGCAACTGCGGGAGGTAAGGCATAGCAACATCGACGTTACACGTTGTCAGGGAATGTTCGGGTATGTGTACGACCTCGTCACGGGTCGAACGTCTCAAGGTCAAAAAGAGGCTCTAGATCTGGAGTGTGTGAGTCACCATCTCGCCAGCAATTCCAGCAGCTCTCGGCCATATACCTCACTTCTCCTCTACCCGACAGCAGAGCAACAAGCCCCACTTAAACTTACTATATAGGCACTATCCAAGCACTAGTCGTCAATACGCCTACCAAAAGCAAAGCTTGCAAGTTGGAGTTTTAAAGTCGTACCTTGAAGTAGATCTTATATCGCTCCAAGAGAAACTTCCACTTCAGTTCGGTCTTTCGCGAGTCACTCATGGAAATGAAGTCATCAACCTGCAAGAAAAACGCATTTATCTATACAGACAATGCTTTCCTATCTGTAAGAGTTCATTATGAACGCGAAATCTTAAGATGCAACAAGAACAGATCTCATATTTAAAAATTTGTAACTATGGTATTTTAACGATTGCACGCCAATCGCTGGAATTAAACGAGATCAAACGATAGGGTTGCCATTTGGCTCCTACCAATTACTTTTTTTGGGCCATGATTCTGGCAATTTTACTAACCAAGCGGAGATCAGAGGATCCACCAGATGGATTTGATCCCTCTCTCTCTCTCGCTCTCTCTCTATATGTATGTACGTATATA
>QQSS02235601.1:3855-13911 GCA_003687565.2 Craspedacusta sowerbii | reverse complement strand
AAGGAAATCAAGCTTATGTCTGATCAAGCAAGAGCAAAATATGGAAAGTCGTGTACATGTCATTAAAGGATGTCAACAAAACTTACATTACAACAGTTCATTTAACTTAAAGAGATTAACTAAATACTATAAAAGTGAACAACAAAAAGCAAACATGCGAACAAAGAATCCAGGTCAATTTCAAAATTTCTATTTCCAGACTCATGCATAACACGAACAAGAAAATCACCTCAGGGTAGCTCATAGCACAATTGCTCTTAATTTCAAGTTTCAAGGTTTTAATACAGTCACATAGAATATCATGGTCACGGCATATAAAGCAGTTGATGCTAAACAAGTTTATGAATAGAGCTAATGGGTGACACTCAGTAGCTAGGGCAAGTGCTTTCAGTCTAAAAAAAGATTTGTGATCACTCGCACTCATTGGCGCACTGTATTTAATAAAAGAAAATAGTGAAATAGTAATAAATTGCAGGTCTTTTGATGCTTCACAATCATATTTAGCAACAGGTCGCTGTTATAAAGCGTGAGAAAAAAAGCACAGCTAAGATACAACACTAAATAGGATGTGATTACTTTTCTTAACAAAGCGTAGATGGCGCTGTATGCAGAAGTAACAAGAAACAGATAGGACACACCAGTTACAAGTTCATATACACGTAAAAAGTTGCAAACTGGAAAAAAGGCTAAAACCATAGTCAAGACCGGCAGATACATACCCAAAGAATGCTGATTCAACAGCCTGGAAATGCTAAAAAAAAGTGATTTAGAAAACTTATTACATGACAATACAGAACCAAAAAGGCAGCACAGAATTAGCCGCACAATAATAAGTGAATAACCTTGCATTAGAATTGTCAGCAACAAGGACATGGGTACATGGAGGTAATGTAGTGCAAGTAAAGCAGTCAACAACAGTACTAGGACTCCAACATTTATAAGCCACTCAAAAACTTTATATGTCACATACAGACTAGAACAAATTAGAAACATGTTATCTAGGTATTCACAAACTTATAATAATAAGGTGTACGATTCTCTTGATAGGAGATAAGCATCGACGAACAGCAAATAAAAAAACCTTACAAATAGTAAGCCTCAGCTACCTACGAAACTTCATGACAGACTTGATAACTCAATATTACATCAAAAACATCCACCTAACTTCATTTACATCAACATTTACAACCAAATACTCCATGACCAACAACAATTGGTTAATCCAGCAAAGCTTGGCTAGTTCTTTTAAAATGAATTAATGAATCAGCATTTAAGCACATCAGACAAAAACCATTACACAAGAAATGAAGCAGAAGCTACTGTGCTGACTGTGCAAAGATCAGTCTTGCGTCATGTACGCAATGAATACTTACTAAGGAATCATCAAGGATAGCCTGAAGCTGGCTTTTAAAGTCTGCAACAGTTGCTGCCATTATCGACAGCCCTATGTGAATCCGAGGACTGAAATCACATCCTGTATGACAGATTTTAGGACACAGCCAACTTGCTTCCTAAAAATCATGAAATAAAACTTCTTGCTTGATAAATCCACTATTAAAACACAAAGCCTGGAGCACTTGCTTTTCAGTTTCACAGACCAATTTAATTAACAATTACAAGCAACAACCTTAATACAAATTCTTCAAAAACTCAGATATCTTAAAATTAGATTACAGCTTTAACGAAGTCCTACCGTAACGACCCTGTAACTTACGTGAACAAAGTATCAAAGCATACCAGTTAGATTTCTTAAGTTACTAAAACTAGAGATCACAAAACTACTAGCCGACATTATTAACCAGTCTTTTCTTAGAGGTAGTCACCCTGATATGCTGAAGATAGCCAAAGTAATTCCAATATACAAAAAAGGCTCTCGATCAATTCTCTCCAATTACAGACCTATTTATCTATTGCCTAACCTGAATAAAATTTTTGAGAAAATAATTGCTTACAGAATATCTGGCTTCTTAGAAGAACATAAATTACTTAATCGGTATCAATTTGGGTTTTGAAAAAATCACTGCATCTCCCATGCCATCATTGATATAACTTAAAAAATTAGATTTAACTTGGACAAAGACCTTTGCGCCTGTAGTGATTTTGATGACATAGGACAAGCTTTGGACACTGTGGACCATAATATTTTATAAGGGAAACTTAAATATTATTGCATTAGTAATACAACCAAGAACTGGTTTTGGTCTTACTTAACGAACAGGAACAATTTGCCTCAATAAGTGGCTTCGAACCTTCACTATCCACAATCACATATGGTGTCCTACCGGGCTCAGTACTTGGTCCCCTGCTATTTATTCTCTACATCAATGACACGCACCATAGCCTGAAATATTCTAGGATTATCACTTTGCAGATGACACGAATCTACTGCTAAGTGGTAAAAACTGCAAGCAAGTCCAAAATAGAATTAACATAGACATTTAACGGCTTCATAACCGGCTAAGAGCCAATAAAATTTCACTGAATGAAGATAAAACCAAACTGACAATATTTATTTAAAACAGTGAAAATATTGACAAATCCTTTAAAGTAAAAAATGGTTATAAAATCACTCCCTCAAAAACAATTGAATACTTTGGAGTGGCTCTAGATGAAAAACTAACTGGTGAGGCCCAGTGCAAAGCGCTGCTTCCAAAACTGCTAAATGCAAATAGGATGCTTGCAAAACTCAGGCATTTCCTGCCAACTACTGAGTTACTCTGTGTCTATCATTCTATTTTCTCATCACAAATGTTGTATGCTTATCAGGTCTGGTCACTCCGTACCCAGGCATCTCTCCAGAGTGTTCAGAAACTTCAAAACAATGCTACATTGCAGCAATGAATTATTTTTTTTTTTTTTAGAATTCACTGCTATTCCTAATCCAATATACATTGTATATAATAATAATTATTATTATTATTATTAAAAGTAATAAGTTATTATTTTTTGGTTATTGCATGCATACGTCCTTTATCATTAAGTTAATGAGGTGGTCAATACTAGAATAGGCTATGTCTACTTAGCAAGAACTTGCATAAAATCCTCGGTACTTTCACTTCCGCCAACGAGACGAGTAAAACCGATTTACAGACCTGCAGTTTACTGATGCACTAGTGTTGTTCCTGAATGCACATGGGATGCACTCATCCGTCATGTAATCGGAGCAAACCGGTAGTAGCGCGACACAGTGACGGTGGACGGTAGAGTGCAGACGGTTAGACTTTCTTAGCTATTTGACTGATTTTAGGCTACCCATCACATTTCCAAATAGGTCTGCTAGTGCTACTCTCTGTTAACAAAACAGAGTTGCCGGAAAATAGTAAAATTTAAAAAAAAATTAAGTGCCTGAATTGGGGAAAAAACACCTCAGTATGGTTATTTCCAAGAAGATTCCTCTCCCTTTGAAAATCTTGATGTAGTAATTTGTGCCGTGAGAAATGCAAAAAAAAAAATAATCGTAAGTCTTTGTTTTTAAGATTTCATGTTCGACGTCATCAGGTTTTAACATTTTTGTTTAAACGCCTACTACAGCTACTACTACTACAACACAGTTTCAATCAAGCAAATACCTGTTATTACAAATGCGATAGGTCTAATACGTTCAAAGATATTTCCGCCAAATTATGAAACCAAGGAGAATGATACATGATCCTGAATAGAGGATATAGTCTATCAAAAATAATTCCTCGTGGGTTTCTTTGGTTACCAATATAAGAAGAGTACGACTGCAGCCTCAAATGGTCTGGCGAGGGTAATACGACTAAATCAAACTGATTTGAAAAACGATATGATGACAGTCAATCAGGTATAAAAAAAATTCAATTACAGTGGCATCGACACACTTCATGAAAAGCGCCAAAATGTAATGCAACCAACAGTGAATTACTGGGTTCATCTCAAAATAAGATACGATCGCCAGTTAATTGATGAATTGATTGATGACTAACAAATTGACAGCTCAATCGATCGCCCAGATGTTTGACTGATTGATTTATTGGTTCATTCACTAGTTGTTTGGTAAATTGCTTAGCTAATTGATGAATCGACTGGTTTATTTATTGATTGTGGAAAAAAGGATCGGACAGATCGATAATAAATAATGAAATAATAAAAAAACGTTTGCCGAGTCGCTTAAACTAGTTATGCTTTTCTAAGACTCGTGTTATTCTAGTTTCTTTATGTCAAGTCGGGTGCCTCGTTATTGAACGCCTGCACACTCCCTGCTACGTAGTACATCTCATGATGAGACTGCGAGCATTTAGTTTTTCTTTCCTTGGGTGGGTCTGCTTGCCAAGCTAAGAACCCACGGTAAGAAAAGTTTCTTATCTGTACCTTAACTGCTTATCATTTGCTGATTGCATGGGCTAATACAAGTTATCAGAGTTAACGGGGCAAATGCCATCACTGTTCATTAAGGCTTTGTTTCCAATACTAATGCATGAAGCCTTTGAAAGTCAGGTAAAGTGATATTAAAAACAGATTCTTCTTTTATCTTAATAGGATAGGCAAGGCAATTTTAAAACTTATAACCTGCAAGGCATTGGGTTTTGTAAGTTAATTTATAAATATTTTCCATTTATTTGATTATTTATTTATTCATTTCTTCAATTATTCATTGATTGATTCAGTTATCTACTTATTATTCAATTTATTTATTTATGTACTATTCATTTACTTAAATTTCTTATTTATATAAATCTCCCTTGTTTTTTGAGGTGATACATCTTGTGCAGTTAAAGTTTGACATTTTGCAAGACATCATAAAGCTTTGAAACAACTTTTGGGTGCCGCCTTTAGTCTCTTAGCTCCATAAATACACTGGTGTTGCATAATACCTATTACATATATTCAGACTTTTGAAATGAAATTAATTTAATCGAGGTGCACTATCTGCTTTCTAGAGCCTGCCATGCTCAGTGCCGTGAAAGCAGCTACTCTACATACATATCGGGCCATCGCGAAGTTAGGGAAGAATATTTGAATTCAGTTGCAATCAAAGGCAGTGCCACTGTTCTACTGCAAGTGTTCTACTTCTTATCCCTACCATCACCACGTTCCTTGGAGCCTGAGCTACTCGACTTGCACCTTGAATCCAACATTAAGTGAACAGGCTGACGTAATCGAATAGGTAAGCGATGCACCATATCTCCATAACAGTGCCTGGATCAGAACACCTGAGGTCTTACTGCCATAAAGCAGAACTCCTTACGGGTAAAGCAACGGCTATCTTTCAATTTGATATCAGATATGCAAAGTAGAAGTCAAAACATGGCGGAAGTCGTACCAGTAACATGCCCGTCACTTAGGAGCCGGACTGGGCATAGTATTTAATTCTGCTATGTGCAACAAGAATCGATTACTTGATTATGTAACCGATGGTGCATGATAATCTATGTTGGGGTGGATACACTGCTCTAAGTTTTTTGATCGAGAATATGTGGACACAATTCGATCCTTTACATTTCCTTCATTCAGCGAGCGAATTCTCTCGCAACGTCACAGATCGATCCGATAAGATTGACACTTTCTAGAAACGCGCTTTGTATCGCTGGGTGCAAAATGTTGCACATTTCAACCGTGGCACGTAGACAGGTAGCATCTGATAAGTTCGGAGCTAATCAGTCTGATTGGCGCAATATTCAAGTTTTAAAATGGCTTCGTTCTGGTGAAATCGCATGTATGAAGAGGAGATAATTTGTAGGTTAGCACTAACATGAAGTCCAATTTCCTTTCTAGATTTTCTTCTAGTCAAAACAAAAATCCTCCTGCATGATGCTGAACTCACGTCCAGGATGTCCGAGAAATTTTCTCACAGTTTTTCGCATTTTGTTAGGGCCTACGTTTTTCCTGCGAGTAATCAACATGAAATGATAAATTTACGACATTAACATTCCAGACTGGAAATCCCATCAAGCAGAACTCGGGCACGACAAACACCTTCCGTTCTCCTAGTCAAGCGGGCTGATCCCCATGTTATGATTGATACTCGCCATGCCTGACCATAACAATCCCTAATTCTAACCTGCTCTTTCTTCGTTACTTTGGCGCAGTCCGCGAATCAGCAAAGCTCACCCACCAACTTCAAACTTCATTGCTCAAGCCGCTTGTCGAACTATTAAGATTTCCTTTCGGTAAAGGAAGCATTTGAAAACTTCTTTCTCTCTACCCCTTGTCACACTTCGCCGTGCTTCATAATGTTTCATTCTCCGATTATTACCGGATAGCAGAGCGATGCCGCGCTCAACACGTGCTCAACACGCGCCCCAGTCAGCCAAAGTTCAATTCCCTTTCGGTCTCCGTCAACTCCTCTCTCCTTCAGGTTAAAACTAAACACGAGACATTCTCAAATCAATGTGAAACTAGCTTTCGCTTAATGCAAGAGCATCTTTAAGCAAAGTTAACCAAACAGCCTGCCACTCGCAAGAATTGGCGCCCGTAAACAAACTTAGCATTAAATCTACTGCTTAAATCTTCAACTTAACCGTAACACCAAGATTAGTAAATAATAAAAATAGCAAAAACAGCAACAACAACAACAAGAACCGCAACAACCACAGGGAAAACAATAAAGTTACTTAATCTTCAGAACATGAATAAAACGAGAAGTAAACTCGTCATCCCCGAAGCACGCTAGATCGGAAGCACCGTTAATCAACCTGGACCTATGAGTAAAAAAAAAGGCTCATATACGAACCCATACGCGAAGGAAAGACTTAACATTTGTAGACAGGCAATCACGAAAACAAATAGCGATACATCACATAATACATGTGTGCGCATGTGTGTGCGTGTGCGTACGTGCACGTGAGTAATAGGCAGGCATTTGGACAGACAAACAGGCAAACGAATGAACAGGCAAGGATAAACACAGACAGATAGACAGACAGACAGAAAGACAGACATACAGACACATAGCGTGTACGGCTCATTTCAAACTCCAAAACAATCTAGTGATTTCTGCCAAAAACAGCTTTCCAACCAAATACAGCCCGGGAAACCCAGACCCAGCACTACAAAGAATGCTAACAGCAAAAATGAGTGCCAAAAAAATCATGGATCTAACCAGTGACTAAATTTACAAATATTTCATCGTTGCATAAAACACCTAAACAAAATAAGCGACACGGCCTCTTTCCAAATAATAAAAACTGGGCATGCCGCACTAAATAGCGGCCATATTTTCAGACCAGCCATGCTACAAGACCACATCTCCTTTATAAAATATGAAAACGTGCAACAGGAATGGCTGCACTTAAATACCCCCTCATAAACCGAATCCATAGATGAACTATAGATAAACTCGAATAAAACTTGAGAACATAACTCGTACAAAATCAAGATAAACAAAGTTGCTCATTTGTAACACAACAAAGCCTACACGAAGCTTCAAAGAGAAAGATCGCTCCACAAACGGTTGCTACTCGTCGATTTATGGCAGTCACTCGCTAAGTCCCTTCGCAGAGCCACCGACCAGCAGTAAGCCAAAACGCTAGAAACATTTTCCAATAACAATAATTGAAAGTTGAGGCCCTTCCTCCAAGTGATCACAAAGTCTAGCTCACACACAGGGCAGCAAAATAAGCTCGCCACAACTACACTACGCTCGATTATCTTCGCGAACTATTTCTGAAACGCGACTGCACAACTTCTTAACCTATATCTTTGCATTTCAAAACAATTTACGCTCAAGAAAAAGTAATGAAAAGAACGGAGAGATCGCTTTCATGAAAACAAAAAACAACAACAACAACAACAATCAACGGACGAATTACGTAATAAAATATTTATTCAAATAAAATGCTAATTTGAATCAAGAACAAAACACCATGTCACGATGACCGCTGCAAAAACTAACCCTAACTACGAATTGAAAATTAAAAATCATCAGAATCGCTTTGACGTTCACGGTGTTTGGACTACGCTTGATATATCAACTGTAAACATAGCGATCGCATTCATTAACGGGACAGTCATCGATGACGCGAGTGACTAGACGAGTGATCAACCGACAGACTTCGATGCTTGATTGCATTTCTCTGCTGCTGAACCTGATCCAAGAAAGTGCCCGGCATTGTCGGCTGCATATCATCATCGCACTCGTCCGTTTCCGCAAGTAACTCGGCAGGCGGGTCCGGGAACAGCATCTGTCTGGGCTCTTGCTCAGCTGTGGAGGGAGCCACAGGTGATGACATTCTACGCTTCGGAGCAACAGGAGGTCCAGTCTTCTTCGGTAAACTAGTAGGGCTCAGTTGGGTTCTGAGATCCTGAGGACCAGGACCAGGGAAGACCTGGAATACCGTCGGCTTCCCACCAGCGGGCACGTACGGGCCCCTTCCAGCAACTGTATTCATCTTGAATTTTGAAAGGTTTAACTTGTAATCTGGAAACTCTTCACAGGCATCCTCATTCTTTCCTAGGCTGTTCATGCTCGGCTTTTCCGGTACAAACCGCGTGCTCCGTAAGCTCGCTGTGTGAATCTGGTTTCGCCGGAAATGAGACCGATCGATTGTGGCGTACTTCTGTTGATCCACCACTTCACTTGCCAATTCTCCAGCAACATTTGGGAACTGGGGAAACCATGCAGCAAAGAACGGGGAATAGTTGTCACTGTTAGCATCAAAATTTCTTATAAAATCTGTATCGATCATATCGACAGGCTGTCCACCGCTGATAAAACTTACGGAGGAGTGTGCAGACCGAGTGTTTTGTGACGTCAGCGAGCAGTACGAACCGATTCCAGAGGAATCCGACGCCTCGGAACTTGACCACGAAGTTCTCGTGTTGTTCTTCAAGGCTTTGTGAATATTAACAACTTCTAAAACAATACAGTACTTAGCACATTAACAAGTAAACTCAACACAAATGACTTGATCCTAAGCAGAGCAATTTAGATGAAGAAAATCATCCTGTAGCTGAGAAAAGTCTGGTCAAAATTGAGCGATTCAGAACTCGCCAGAGAATATTAAATCTTACCTTAGAGTAACCCCTTTTAACGATGTAACAACGAACGCAAATCATTAATCAAGCTGGACTTGCCGAGAGGACCGACCTCGAGAAAGGGGCGATTTCATATGGAAATGTTACGGCTAATGTTTATGGCGCATGTTTGATCTATAAGATGCTCAATGATATGACGGCTTCTATGAGATACTAAAACTTTTATTCCCAGAATAGAAAATAAAAATGCGGCCAGTCCTAACTTGTTACACTATCACGGAAGCACTTACGTTAAACCACCGTCACGCACAAAACAAGTTCATTAAAAACAAACTTAAATACATACACACGTAAACACATTACAAAGGCACGACCCGGGAGAGACAAAGGGGACCTTTAGTTGAGGCTTACTACAATCCAATACCAAGCACTGGATGTGCCGCTAGCTAACCCGATTCCCAAGTGCACGAGACCTGACAGGCGTATAACAAGCAACATACATACGTCCGTTCGGCAAAATACACAATCGCCTAGCTGGGCGAAACCTAAATTCTACTAACTCGAAGGTTAGTAGGTAACAACTCGCCACACTTTCCGCACTGGTAAGGCAAATGCAAGAAGAAGGTATAACATTGGGAATTTACCTCTGGCCGCCAAGGCAACTCCAGCCCCTTCTCTCGACATGATACTGGAAATATTATTTCGAACAGCGTGAACATCCTCCTGCAAATGCTGCGCAGGCATCGGCTCGGAATGCACCCGTTGCAGGGAGGGCGGATTACAGACAGCCGCACTGCTGCCCTGCTCCAGAGACGACCTCGAGGAAGACACGGACGCCACATCGAACGAAGACGACGATCTGCTGGTAGTGTCGTTGCTGCCGTCGTCAGAGGCCTTGCCAAGTGATTTGGCAGGGGTTGGAATTTCGACAGGAATGGGATCTGGACCCTTTTTTCGCAGCGTTCCGAAGCCGCTACTGTTACTCGGCAGTGTTTGACTGCGAGTCAGGGCTGAGCGCACGCTCGCAGAAGCGCCGTTCACCGTCAGCGACCTATCCTTGATGATGGGCGGACTAGATGGCGGACTCTAGGTGCAAAACGAAACAACCTACATTGGTAT
>QQSS02235590.1:0-10027 GCA_003687565.2 Craspedacusta sowerbii | reverse complement strand
CAGCAGCAGCAGCAGCAGCAGCAGCAGTAGTAGTAGTAGTAGTAGTAGTAGTAGTAGTAGTAGTAGTAGTAGTAGTATTTATGTTTGCTTTGTGGCGCGCCTAGCATGGATTGATTTATTGATTGATTGATTTGTTAATTGATCGATCGATCGATTCGTAGGTTCATTCCTGGATTGATTGATTGGTGCCTTGGGTTTGTTTCAGATCAACCTTTGGGATACCGCTGGAATGGAGCGTGCTGGGGATATGACGAACTCCTATTATTCCTCTTGTCATGGTATCCTTCTTATCTATGATGTCACTGAGCAATGCTCCTTGAGCAGCTTGCGTCGGTGGGCGGAGAATGCGTCTTCGTATACCCGGGGTACTCAGGCCTCGTTTTTTTTGGTTGGGAATAAAATTGACGAGAACGCCAGCGAGATCAGGGTTGACAAGTCGATGGTGCAGAGATTTGTCGAAAATTTAGAGGTTCCATTGGCCGGATGCTACAGAATCTCTGCAAAAACTGGCGAAGGTGTCCAGGATATGTTTAGCAGCGTCTTGGCTAAAGTTGCCGCTAAAGCAACACCGGCAGAACCCAAACCTCGTATCATTCTTCGCGCTTATGGAGACGAGCCTGATGGAAGAGCGTGCAGCGCTGCTTCGGTACGCTGTTGGCCATTTAATTAGGTCATGATTTTGCAAGTGAATGACGAATTAACAACATTTTCTTGCATGCAAGTCACAATCAAATGGTTGTAGATTGAGTGCGACGCTTGTGTTTTTACGGTGAACAAGAAACAATGCCCATTCCGCTACGATCAAGGGCTGAAATGCTGGACGAACGTGCAAATTATGGATGAGTAGATAATCATTTTTGCTATTTTTTTCTCGCTCCCTGTTTACATGGGAGCTAAGCGTTTTTTTTTTTTCTTTTAAAGACTTTAATTCTTACAAAAACCGTGCTGCCCTACTGTTACGTTTTGGCATTCATCCTGCTGTGTCGACGTGACTCGAGTTCTGTTCGGCACTTAATTTTTCTTGCGTATGTTAGAACGTTGTGTTTGGTTTTCGCCTCTTCTTGGTATTCTTCTTCGACCAGCTTTTTCATGGTTTTTTTTTTCTAATATATTATGAAGCGCATTTAGTGAGTTGTTGATGGTTGCCTGTGATTTGATTTGGATTGATAGAAATAGAGTTTTACTATTTTTTCATAAGCAAAGATTTATGCTAGATTTATTGAGCAGATTTTATATGAGGTTTTTCCATCTGATGGATGCATTTATATATATAGATGATTACTTGGTTGCCTGTCTTTCGTGACTGATAGAGTTGCGCACGAAGAAAAGCAAGACCAGCCGATACCAGTCCTATTATCCATCCAAGCTTGCATGCATACGCACATGCACATAAGTACATTTGCATTCATGCATTCTTATATGCATACATGCTTACATATATTTCTTGCATGTATCTTGATTCGGGTACGCTTTTTAAAAATCGGGGTACTTGGAAAATTCAATTGAATTTCACTTTTGGCAGGTGTGGTTCTCGGGCAATGGTCTATGCTAGCATTGGGTCCTTTCTTTAATCGATTATGCGATGTAGATAGCGCTTGCGGAATCGTTTGCCGTTTTTATTACTTGTGGCTCTATCGAATTTGATCAAGGCCAGTTAAATTTTTGTTCTAATGCGAGTCTCTCAGCAAGTAGTTCTAAATTAGCTTAACTTAGGTGAAGCAAGCGCCAAGAATTGGCTTTGTTCAAAATTGATATTCACTGGCACTTGAACTTGTTATTATTTGTGGCGCGCACATGCTAGATGCTACAGGAGAGCAGTCATTTTTTGTTTGGAATTCTCCAAAAAGAAGCTTGAAGCAAAGAAGCTTGAAAAAAATCCCATCTCAAGAAATTGATACTGCGCAATGCACAAAAACTTAGGAAGAAGAATTTATTCTTCCAGTTGGAACGCAACATCATCAAAAAAAAAATTATAAAAATAACTTTGGCAAAAGGGTGCAATGTCTCCTATACTTCTTTTATTTCCAGTTTAAATCGACCACCTTGCGGTCCTTACCAACGATGACACGTATTGAACGAGGACTTCATTGCATTGAGTTTTCAAAGTGGTACTGATAACGTTCTCGTACATATTCAGTCGCAAACCAGTTATATATTGTAAATAAAAAAAATTAATTTGCTTCTAGAAGATCCGACATGATATGCAGTGAAAGAAAACCGAGCAAAGACAGCAATTTCACGGGTTTCGCTTTTGGATTTTCTCTTTCATGTGCGTTGGTAAAGTAGCTTAATTGAGCATGTGCCTAAACTTCTTGGCAAGAGGTTTATATCTTACACATTGGTATGATTTTAATTCAGGGTTTTGAATTTTTATCAAAGCTACTTAAGTTTATCTTGAAGATGTGTCTGCATTCACTACAAGTTACGGTATGCTTGCGTCATGAGGCGCTTAACTCGACACTAGCTATCCACAGTTGCTTTCAACTTTTTCTAAAACCTTATTGACGCTCTTTCCAGCCATAACATGGCAAGGTTCTTGAGCAAGAGCAAGATGATATTTTCAAATTTTTCTGAAAACTATGTACGTTATTAATACACGGATAATGCATCACGAATATGCTCCAATCATTTTCATCCGCAGTACCCTACAAATATCATTTTTCGGGACATATTTGAGAATAGAGTCATCTCCATTGTTTACGCCTGGATTGATAATGAGTGGTTATTCCGGTTGACATATGATTGTTATGAGAGCTTTGGAAGCTTTTCTAGTCTTAACCCGCCGCCTAGCGCACGTCACATGAGCCTCACTTCTAAGATTTTGAGTGGCGATCAGGACCAGCCATCCCTGCCCAGTCCTCTCGTCCTCCCCATTGATTCAAACTGTTTGGTTGCAGGGCTTCCGACACCGCTGGTCCGAATACGACGACCACCGAGACCGAGGTTGAAAAAATTCTAGGCCGTTATCCTGATTTTAGCTCTGGAAAGCAGATGCACCTTTGATTGTCAGCAGACTAGACTTGATCAGTGAGAATATCTGGTCAAATGCTGTAGAGTCTGGTTAAGCGATGTCCAAGATGGCGTTGTATATGTTGAGTATTTGTCGAGGGGCTTGAAATGTTAAGCCCTCACATTCGCATGGACTTCGAAATTGTGGACTGACGTTTCAAGGCAGAAGAGTTGTCTACCCCATGCCTTCTTCTCCTCGGGACTCCAAAAATCCAGGGATTAACTTTCTTGTATATTTTAAGTAAATCGATGAGCTGAGGATGAGTAGGCCAGTTGTATCCAGAACCCCGAGTACTGCTACAGAAAGCAGTAATGGACCTTCAGACGAGACCTCTGTCGAGTCTCGCATTCCGAATGAACTGGAGTTGGGTCCGATTATTACTGCTCTTAAGATGGGAACTACTATGACGAAATTCACGACGAGTCGAAGAAAGCAAAGCTATGAGCAGAAAACATTCTCTCTGAATCTTGAAGAGTTTAAGATATCTTGGTTACGAGGAGCTGGTAGTCGTGAAGAGGGAAAAGGTTAGTCTGTACACAATCTCTGCAGATTCTAGTTCTCCTTTCAAAGCCCTTGCACTGGTTTTTTTTTTGGCAGTTGCCAACCACCCAGCCCCTCAACTTCCTCCTTTACCCAGACTTGGGACAGGGACCTTGGCAATCAAAAAGAAAACCATCTGAGGCTGAATTAACTTCATTCGGCTATATAATATCAGCACTTCCTAGCTATATCCCAGCAATGTTATATCGTTAAATAAATTGTAATCTTCTTGACTGCATTATAAATTTTTTTTTGTTGCCCTAAAGATAGAAAAATTCACTTGAGTAATGTTTTCTTTTGGTCCGCACATGTAACAGAATTAGGCACTTTTCAAATCATGTAAATTGTCATTTAATTGCCTGGCAAATGAAAAAAGTTAAGATTTGAATATGGCTACTTATTATGTTTGTTTTATGCAGTGTACATTGAAGAAATTAAAGAAGTGCGACGAGGTTGTGCTTCAAAAGACTTTCAAAACTATCTTCGTCTGATTGAGGACCCGAATTGCTGTATTGTTATTGTTTATGGTACTTCATTTCGTCTGAAGACTCTTTCTTGTATGGGTAGGTTATCATTAGTTAATTGAGTCTAACGATGCTTGGGGATCTGGAAATAATTGTTGATGCTGCTATCCTTAGTTATTTTTATGTTTTGATACTCGAAGTAAGATATTTTGCTATTGCTTTTGCAATGCCTTAACTATGATGTATAAGTTAACTGCCTGTGAATAGTCTGAATTATCTTTGTAGAATCAAGTTTTGCTCATCGATACAGAATACATTGCCAGCTATGCCAGCAAAGTTTAATTTTTGCAAGGCTTTCCTGTTAATGTTTTAAGATCCTATTTCTGGTCGCTTATTTAACTCATACTAACATATATGGGTTTCTTCCTGCTTCTACACTAGCTCTGTTTCTTTTAACCCCAGCTCAAAACTGTAGTGAACGAGAGTATTGGGTGAAAGGCTTGGTCTACTTAAAATGGCGTAACCAGTATGTACCTCCTCCCACAGTAACAAGCAGGTAATTTTTTAGCAGCCAAATTTATTTATTTCTATTTTTAATGTTGTTGGAAGAAGTTATGTTGATCCCAGTTTCATTTGCACCAGGGGTGACCTTCTTCTGAGTTGCTCTAGTTGCCTCGGGCTCTCACGTCCACTTGTGGCCATTCCGTGGCAGAGATGTTTAAAAAAATCGAAAAGCAGGAAATGTGGCAGACATCTTGCGCCATAAATCTAGAGACTCGGGGCAGACTGAGCTTGTAGTCTTAGTTGAGATTATGTCAGGGAAAGGATCTCACAGGTATTTAAACTGATTCTTCTGATCATTATGTCAGGGAAAGGATCTCACAGTTATTTAAACCAATTCTTCTGATCTGAAGTCGGTTCAATCACAATAACTTTCCTTAAAAACTGAAGACACTGTGATGTGCTTTGAATTTTGACATTCAGGTCAGCAAAAAGCACTTGTGGCTTAGCTGTTGGTGGCTGAAGAGGAGTATGCTTATTGCAACCAGGATTGTCCTTAGCATCAGTCAGTTACCACTTAAAAGAGCTTGAGAGTAAGCAAGAAGATAGAAAGAATTGAAGTTCAAAGTGGGCACTGAAATTGTGGGCATTTCAAGGGGTAGAATTTTGAGACTTTGTTTAAATGATGGTGAGAAGGTGTGGTGCTTGACTATCTGAATTCTTTGGCATCGGGTATGAAAAAAGAACTTAAAGATGTTGGTACACTATTTGCACAAATGTGTATTGATTGCCTAGATGAGGTCAGGGGTGTGAATGGTCATATGATGGTGTAGAGCTCACTTACATGGATGATGTTTCGGTGTAAGCATCTCAGGTTTTATGAAGGATTAGAAGTTGGAGCTTTATGTGTTTAAAATTTGCTTCAAAAAATGTCTGATCAAACCTGAAAGGTCACTTATAATCGGGTGGCAGTTGCACTCAAGTGTTAATGTTACATTGATATGATATGAGTACCCTATGTTTTTCTATGAACGTTTCTATTTATTACTATATGTTGATAAATAAAAGGGAAGACCCCATTCAAAATAAGATCTGCATTCCACAGCTCAGGTTAGCCATTTGTGAAATGAAGTGTTTTAAAGGGTGGAAGTGAAAGAGATATTCTTGATCAGTTGTAGAAGTTTGAGATTTGCAGGAAAAGAAGCGGGGTCTGAAATTTGAAAATGAGCTTCACTCAAAGGCAGACTCAAGACATTTATATGGTAGTGCGCTGTGTGACTAGCTTCTGTACTGGATGGTGCAGCGAAGCAAGGTCCCATGGATTCAAAAAAGAGTTTGATAGTGAATTTTAGGATGCTCTAATGTGGTTAGTGCAATATGCCTAGAGAATTCTTTGATTTTTAAGTAACAGTTTCTAGGGCTATGTATGAGGACTTGAGCACGGTAGTGAAGATCAAGGATCATGAGTGACAGTTTTAAATTGAACTCATGCGCCCTCCAGGGTTTTTATGCTTGGCCCCTGCTGGATTGAATTGTTTTGCAGGCTCGTTCATGGAAGTTTAGTTTACCTTGGGAAGATTGACATGCTGAGGATCTAGGCTTGGTTGCAGTTTGAGAAAGAGTCCGTTTAAAAAATGCTGTTTTGGAAAGAAGAACATTAGTATTAGGGTCTGAAACTAAACATTAGCTAGACATAGCTTAGGTCCTGTGTAGTAAGGTCTGGTCAAGTAGAAAATTCTGGAACTGGCTGTATGCAGCCTTAAAGGAGTTGAAGTAAGCTAAAAGATTTTGTACTGTTTTCAAACAATCCATACACAGATTTGTTGGATTGACTGCCAGTTGAATGTAGTGGGGAGTGTTGGAAATGTGTGAATAGATCAGAGTGAGAATGTGCTAGACATTACATGGAGATAGATTGTGATGGGACATGTAATGCATGTGTTAAAGCACTGCTATCAGGGGAACGTAATATGACCTGAAGGTGAGTTGAGGAAGCTGTATACTATATACAGCTAATAAAATATAACAATATTTTAATATATTTTACGTATTTGCTATAATGTTTATAATATATTTCTTATTAATTATAATAAGAATTTAAAAATTAATTTAATATATAGTAAATTTATTTTAACATATTGTTTATTATATATATTTTATGTATTTAATATATTTAATATATTTTCAATATTATTATATTTTTATAATTTTATGTTATTTAATATTATTATAATATTATTAAAATTAAATTATTATAATAATATATTAAATGTAATAATGTTGCACCATAAAGCAATCTCATATATGTTGACAATCTGTGCTTAGGCTCAAGGTGAGAGGTAAGTTTAAGATTATACCATTCGAGAGATTTTAAAATTGGGTTTTGCAAGCATATAATTGCAATCCTGTGCTGTGTAGTTTCTTCTAATTGAGGTGTGGTTTTTGCAAACTTCAATGGTGGTCATTGTGATTTGTTAGTATTTTTGCTTGTTTGTGTAATCATATGGCTTTATTTCCCTTCAGATGGCTTTGTCGCGAGTGGTCTGTACTACCAAGAAGTAATCCTCTGAGGTGTGAACATGACAATGTTTTTTGCTTTTCATAAGGTTTTGTGGTGTGCTGTGAGATTACTAAATTTTCTGCGTTAGTTTTTGCCTGCAATTCTTGTGGCATGTATCTCAACATCTGTTAGATATGTTTACTTGTGTGTGATTTATTCCAAAGGCCCATGCTTGTGATTGTTTGGTTTATGTTTGGTATGATTTTGTTTTCGTAACTTCATCATTAGTTATTAATGTTTCAGAATATCCATGAAAGAGTTCAAACAGTTTTTACTCAAGTCTAATATTAAGCTTTCTACCAGCAAAGTTAGAGATTACTTCCAGGTTGGCGTTAATTATGTGCTCCTATATGTTATTGCAGTCAAGTCATGCTATTGTGAGATTTTTAATGGAATAATTTGCGACTGCGGTGCTTTGTAAAATTTAAACTTAATTTTGCTGTTTAACGGTTTTGTTTGTGGCTGCTGTGTTATTACTACCGCGAGCTTTGTGTATCTATTTGGAAGCCGGCGTTCATTTTGCAAGACATACGTAACTAGCCCAGATCTTCTATTTATTTAAAGGTGTTCGCGTCATTTACCTTTTTGTCGGCTGATGGAAATTGTTATTATTGTCGTCAGTTTTCTGGCTTTATATACCTGCGTGCGATCAAGCCGTGCAAACTTACACTCTTAGTTGCAACTAGTATATTTTGCACTCTTGCTGCCTGCGCATGCACTAGTTTGAGTACGTCCTTATTTTTTTTTTACAACTCATTTAGAAGGTAGATGTCCGGCGAACAAATTACCTGGACGCAAGTGGTTATTGCAAACTTTATAACTTGCTTATGCACCAGCCGAGTGTAAGTACCCTTTGTGTTTGGTTGTGGACGCACAAAATCGAACTACTTGCTTTTATTTGTACAGACGCAAAGAGACTTTGTCTATCTTCTTTGAGGGCTTGTTAGTCTGCCCCTGATGGGTAATGTGGTTATTAGGTGTTAGTGGTGTCTTTTTCTGAGCCGTTTCTGTACAGACAGGTTTCATGGCATGTCTTTGATATTTAGATAGCGGAAAGATTTGAAGACTACTTCCAAAAAAGTGAAGAGGGGTAGGAAAGCATTTTATTTTACTTCTATTTCTGCACTGGGACGTCCGCACTGTTCACCTCTCCCCCTATCTGCTTCAATGTAAGGTAACCTGTGTATGCTTTTATATCATGCTATTGGTAATTTCAGCACTCCAAGTGGAACAGGTTTAAATTCGTATTCTTCGGTCGATGTTATTTTTATTTCTTACCAAGTTCAGTACTCGCTCGTGGTAAGGTTGTGCCTTTAGTTTTGAGTAAGTTTGCAGTTCCTTTTCTTAATGGATGACTTGCACGTGAACCTTACGTAGTGCCCTTACTCGACTGGATGCAGTTAGAATATGAGCATCACGTCATGGCAGAATCCCCTGGTATGAACGCAGGGATTAGCTGCCTCGCTCGCAGAACGAGGTGGATCTGGCGCACTCTTTCTTCCATACTAACCTGGCCGTCGATACGAGACAATGGAAGATCTCAGCGCTTCATGAGTTTCGAGAAATAATGAGATTTACGTGAAGTGGACAATAATCTCGGGCGCGATTTTGAGTTCGCCTCTTATTTATTTGTCCTTTTTTGTTTTAAATTTTATTTAGAATTTTTTTTTTGGGTGTTTATTTTAGACTTTACATGACCTTGCCACACTTCCAGAGATTTCTAGTTGAGGAGCAAAACGTGAGTTTATCTGTTTACTGCCTTGTGCATTGCTTATTTGTTCTTCATGGATGGTCATGTGTATGATTTGGATCTTGGTAAATATGCGTGAATCATTTTATTTATTCTCAAGTTTTTTTGAAGTGTTTACAAATGCCCTAACTTAAATTGATTTTTAGGATGTCAAGGCGGCAAACGATCAGGCTTATGTCAGTGACATTATGAAACAATGGGCGCCAGATGACCTCGAAGACCCTCTAGTTCCCGTCTTGCGCATGGGGCATGTATGTTTGAAAGGCGGCATCATAGTATTCTATACTTGTCGTGGCTTGTTGCTCTCTGGCATCAGTCTGGCCTTACATGTGAAAAGCGTTGTTAAACGCCATTATCTTAATGCTGCTTTGTAGCAGGCAATTGAAGTTTCTTGTTTTTTTTGGCGAATCGCAAATAGTCTGTGAATTGTGTTATTATGGTTCCTAGTTGAGTTGGCCGTTCCAAATTGTCTTGAAAAAGAAAAATTGGAAGTTTGAGCTGATTCTAATTTGCTGTTACAACAAGCTTCTTTCATGTTCTTTCACAGTCATAGTGATAGCCTTAGTGGTTCTGTTTCTGTTTGACAAGTAGTACCGAGAAGTCAGATTTTTCCTATTTGCTAGTAGCTGTATGGTTGGTCAGCGTATGACAGGGTTACCGGGAGATATGCCTCTGTTCCAACTTTGTGGTTTGTTTTCTTCTTGGTGTTTACTTTCAACGCCTTTTCCCCGAGCAAAACAGAAATGAGAATCATAGTACCATGACAATTTGATTGATTGTCAGTTGATAAGAGTTACTTGTCAAATTATTTATTTCTCCCGCGCGCATTGCCTTGTCGTGGTAGCGTTTTTTTAAGATACAGAAGTGCACATCATTGCTGATGGCTTTGCATTTCATGCAGCAAGGTCTTTTTCCAAGTCCGTCTTTGTTCAGTTTTTAGAGTACTTGTTCAGCCCGTTGAACTCGGTGTTCAATGAGGAGCATAATGATGTTTACCAAGACATGACGAAGCCGCTGTCTTGGTATTGGATCGCTTCATCTCATAATACGTAAGTTGGCTTTAAGTGTCTCCTTGGTTCACTTGGTGCTCTCACATATTCATCCTGCGGTTGATACTGGGTTTGGTTTAGAATGGGCTTAATAAGTTGTTAATAGCAATAAACATTCATACATGCAACGATATATATATATATATATATATA
>QQSS02235579.1:0-10027 GCA_003687565.2 Craspedacusta sowerbii | reverse complement strand
TACATACATACATACATACATACATACATACATACATACATACATACATACACACACATACATACATACATACATACTTATAAAGAAAAGTACACACAAACACACACACCCACACACAAACACGCATACCAGCTGATTCCGATCATAACACTTCCGATTTTAAAACCCTTTTACTGTGCGTCCTCATACAGTCGCATGGCCTTGTGTTACTGAATGTAATACTGCTGAAAGCATTCCTACCAAAGATTTCGCACCAGGCCACTGCACCCTAATGAACGACGTATACGCAACAACGTCACGCAGCTATAAAAATGGGTATTCGTGAGTGGCAATAAATTACTTTCCTCAAAAGCAAATTTTTGCGGCTAAACAACTTAAGGTAGAATTTAAAAAAAGAATACTTTTTGAGCAAGATTATCAGGTTAGCAGCTGCGTAAGACTCGGCTGAAAGCCCATCCCTCCTCCTCCTGACTGCAAAGCTCAGCGATCCCACTACTTCAAAATTTTTGTTTGATCAAATTTGAACGGCGCTAACAACCGTGTACATTGCGTTAGACCAGCGAGACCCATTCACAACCGGATAGTTAAGAAGTCGCACGCTAGAAGACTTCTTATTACTTGTCTATTCTCGCCGAGCAGTTGACCTCACGCCAACAGACGGAAGAAATGACGGACGACGCAACTGAACTTGCTTTAGCACCACGCGCCCGTCCTTACGAAAGTGAGCACTTGTAAAGCTTATTTTCTTGACCATAAAATCACGAAAAAGTTTATAAATCAGGGAAACGCATGTACGGTTCAGTCCACCGTCAATTAGTTACAACGTAATCGTATTGCTTCCGCAACCAGTCAGAAAGCGCCTTCGATTAATCCACAACGTTTACAACGACATGCCTTTGAAGACATTGCATTTCACCGAGAATACTATGGAGGCATATCCCCAACGACGAAATGGTCAGTTCGAATACATAAGTCGAATCTTTTGCCCGGATCTCAGTAGTAATCACTTCGCCTTGAGAACGCGTAATTAACCAGGTGATCTGTAAGCTTTTCTGAAACCTAAGTGCATGATTTTTGCTCGCAATGCGTTCTGACCGCACTACTCGCCAAGAATGAAAGTATGTAAGTAGCAGAGAAGACGCAAGAATTATTTTGCAAAATTCTCTTGTTGCTGTACGAGTCACGATTGCATGGACCACATGCGTCATGTCGGATGAGTCAAGATTGCCAGGACAAAGTTGCATACATGGACAAAAGTTTACATGGGGCGAATTTGTATAAGTACAGAAGCCTTTGCAGAGGTCATAACCCAGCAAGAAAACAAAGATGGCGACGGTGATGGCAAAAAAGGCGAGGCGAGTGAAAGGACGCTTGAAATAAAATTATCAAGTTCAAGCCGGTAGCAATGTGTCAAGAGGACGCGCTACCTTCAGTGAAATGCTAGGTACGCAAATCTAGCACTGCAAGATTTTTTCGTTGGCGCCATCTCACGTTGCGTAGCAAAGATGTTTGGGTAACAATTTCCGTTATTAAGTGCGCTAACCCGAATACGAGGAAAGCTTATCGTGCAATGCTCCGCTTTTCCACAGACTATATTTCATCTCGAAAATGGCACCCAGCTCACCAGAAAGAAAAAAATAACCCTTGCTACTCATCGTAAGAGCTGCGAAAGCACTCGTCTTGCATGATTTCCAAAAAAATGAAAATTGTCAACGCTAACTTGCATTTTTTTCATTTTCCAATTACATTTTCTTTTACTTTTTCTCATAGAAAATGACTAGAAACAGGGCCAGAGCAAGTCTTGTCTATAGAGTGCGTCCATTCTCTTGTCAGTAATCGTGAAACTCACCAGCAAATGCGTCGGTGAATCGAATAACGATCTCCTCCTTTTCGTTGCTACTAGTTCTTTACCATGCTTTCCCAAACATAAAGCATCAAACTGGAGAAGGAATTCACGCAGGCAAATAGCAAAATTCTATTTGTCTAGAAACCATGAGTAGATCTTAAAGCGTTCCAGGAAATTCAATAGCCCTGAAGAGTTTCTGTGTATGAGACGTTACTTTCCCGTTCTGTACTTTCCCGACCTGATTCCAGTCCAGTACAAAACCTAACCACAGTCCGGTTCAAGCGGTTATACTACAGGTTACCCCGAGTCCGGTATACTCGAGCGTCTCCTCCGCTAGCGGGCCTTCGTCTTAAGCGAGCCAGCGATGATGCTTGTCAATACACCCACCCATCTGCGATCTCCACAACACATAAACACATGCGGGTGATCACACGTGTACATACCTTCGCCGTGAAATCAAATCTTAACCGGTCTGGCGCAACCAGTGAACCTCTCTGGTCAGCTTCACCAAGCACTTTACGAAGGGCAAAGTTTAGTACATGCGTCCCAGTGTGGTTGTTCATTATCGTTCGACGGCGGCTCTAAATGCAACAATGCGAGCGTTAACACCCAGCGATTTAGGAAATTCTTAATTTAGGGAAGAACGATAGAAATAAAGTCTCGTCAGCAATGCCGGCTTTGAACTTTCTCATGAAAGTCAAGTCGGAAACTTCTCGATAGCAGATGTGATGTTCATGTTTCAGAAGAGTCGCATAGAGTTTGATCGGAACGCCAACATGATCATCCTAGCAACGCAAGACTAAGCAGGCAGCGGATAGACAAGTCTCATAGCAAGCGCTTGCGCTCACTTAGACGGCAAACAGGAAACTCGCTTGCTTTTTAACGAAACATTAGAATCTTGGTCATGAAAAACAACAAGAGAAAAGGCTTCGGACTAACAGTTGGAGGGTCGTCTTAATTAGTTAACACCAAGTCGGCGTACCTCGTCGATAGAGCACTTTACTCGATCTCCGACCCGGAGCGTGCCTTCAAGGTTACCCACATGAAGAACATAACCTCCATACACTTGACAATCACCGACGGAAAACTCCACTTCCTAAAAGATATCATCAGACTAGATCAGTAGCGAGGACGGGTTTGCCAAGCCCTACCTGCGCAAAAAAGGGGAGGACGAAGATGCGTTCAAAGAAAGCAAGAGAATCAATCATAAGAAAAGCTGGAACCAAATGTAAATACCGTAATAAGCTGAAATAAGCTCTTGCCTCGCGGAATCTTCGTTAATGAGTGCTTAAAATTGCAAAAAATTCGGCGCTTGGAAGTCTGTGAAGACGGACGGTGTGAGGCACATCGTGATAGCGACGAAGATTCCGGCAAAGTACATCATGCAACACACAAGCCCCTTCAAAAATTCAAACGCTAAGCTGAACGTAGCTCCGGGAGAGGGAGGGTATGAGGGAGAGACTCGCACAGGCAGTCAATTCCTTGCAAGTGTGCTATTGCGTTAGAAATGCTCACCAAAGAGTTAAGATTGGAAACTGAGATTTTCGACACCAATTGCGCATGCCGGGCTCACCTCATCAGACTCGCTGTTAAGGTAACCAGTATCGTACAGCTGGCCTCCCTGCTCGGCGTAGAAGGAGGTCCGGTCAAGGAGCACCCCACAGCGACTGCCCCCTGGTGCGACGTCCACAAACTGCTTGTTCATACGTATTGCCACTACCGTTCCCGTGACTGCCTCAAAAGCTACAAAACAACAAGAAGCAACCAATCATGCAAGATTATTGCTGAAGCGAGCTATGACCAAGTGCGTGAAACCCATATAACCACGTAGCTGCAGAAGTGTCGCGAGAATACTCCTATAACTGGCGTTTGATATAGATTTCCTTAGAGCGCTTTTCCACACAATTCACAGACGCGCTACGGTCAAGCATTAAAATATACACAAGAGACACAAACTCAACGCAGATTTTAGTCTAGCTTCATGAAATCTTTTGCCTATAGAAAAGCGCATTGTTAGCTCCACGTGCGCGTAGATTGCGAACTCATGTCTTAGAAAGCAATCCTCTGGGCTTAACTTTGAAGTTTACTTTAGGAACCCGACGAAGAATTGCCGAGGCGCCACATTCCGCTGAAAATGTGAATGCCCTATCTGAATGAAAAACGGACTTTGAGAACTTGGACCCACAAACACTTCATTGGATATCACCGAATATCACGATTATATCTAGCGTGCGACAGAAAGGAGAGTCGACCATACATGTTTGCATAAAGCACTAACACACTGGATGTCCCCACAGGCTATACTCAAATGGATTAAACAGATTAGCGCCACCAATGCTGCTAAATATAAGCATACGCATTTTCATAAAACTTGACTTTGGGTGTGGGCGATTGCTATCTACAAGCCAGACCATTCATTACCCTACTTCCCCCATGCAAAACTAAAAGATATGTTCGTAAAGTGCTAATTCGCTTACTGTAACATCCTTTTTCATCGCACGAGTAGTTGTACTTCCAACTGTCGTCTGTTTGAGGGAAACCTTTCGTCTTCAACTCGTCAATCGCATGCACGTCAAGCGTACAAAGATCTTCAAGGCCAGAACCCTTGGCACGAGCGAGCTCCTAAACGGCAGCATCACTGTGAACGACACACACTGCTATATATGCATACAGGATGGCATACATTGTAATAACATGTAATCATATTTGTAATGAACAAAGTTGCAATATTAGCAACTACAGGAGAGAAAATATTTTGCCATGCAAACGTGCTGGAAAAGACATTTTAAAAATAGTCAGCTAGATTAACGCCACTCGAGTTTGGACGGCTGCCAACAAAGATGCAACTACGCACTGTTATGTCTAGAAATGGGAAACCACACATCGCAAAAGGATAAACATGTGTTCTCTGCAGAGACTACAGCGTCACACAAAGCTTTCGAGTTTGGTAATTCCTTGTCACGTCCTTATCTTACCTGAGCTTTAGCTTTTGCAAATTCATAACCAGTCATGTCCACTTTTAATTTTCTTTCCTCGGCCATCAAAGTTGTCAGATCAACTGGAAATCCGTACGTATCATAGAGCCGCCACGCAATATCACCTAAATACGAATGCTTCTGATGTATAAAAAAAAATTAGGAGTCATGAATTGAGCTAGCGAGAATACCCAAAGATTGCAAGATTGATGATGGATGTCCAGTCGCAAGTACAATGACTTTAAACCAGAAGCGCATTCCGCTCGTCGCTTATAGATTAGGTTTGACTAGTAAGATTCTTCGGTGCAACCACTGCTCCCAGACTAAATAAGGAGCTTTCTAAAGAGACGAGGTTCCTCACTAATGATAAATAAGAACCATTTGCTTCCAGGAACAACCATGCCCAATTGCAAAAGCTTGACAAAATTAACGGTAAGACACAGTGCCCGATACAAACGCTTAAAGTGGGAAAGAAATGTTGCAAGGTAACTGCAGACTCACAACGAAGACGCACCCAAAAAGCCTAAAGAAACTGCAGAGCAACACAGAAGACAGCTTCGTATAAGGATAGACGGAATACCAGCATTTATTTTAGGTGATGAAACTCCATGAATATAAATATATAACAGAATCACAGCCCAACAAAACAAATACACGGACACTCAGTCAACATAGAGACTCACCACTAATTTTTCCATCACTTGCTTTGTCGGCAGCCCTGTTAAACAGGCGTCTACCACGAGCGAGCGTTTTCAGAAACTGAGCCTCTTCTTCATTGATGATATCTTTAACCTTGAACATAACGGAAACAGGTGTACAGATCAACAAGCTACACGGATACGAAGCTAATCTGCCCGTAGCTGCCAGTGGGTCTTTACAAGTTCTTATCCTAACGTGTGAAAGCAGAAAGACACAAGTCGTATCTGAACGATTTCTCACTATTCTAAATAGCAGGAGAATAAGATCATGCACAGTAGGGTGCTTCTAAAAAATGAACCTGTTAGGATAGTGTTTTTCAACCCTCCATTTCATGATGAAAAGGCTGTTAACAAAAAATTGATTGAAAATAACAATATTTAGGACTTGCTCAACGCTTTCAAAGTTTTTCAATATTTGTGTTGAAACTTGCCATTGCGGGTAAAAGAACTTGCGGAACACACTTAAGACAGTTGTAGATTAATTATTATCTAAAACCTTGTGATGGTCGCAATCAAAATCAAAATAATCGAAATTAACACTCACTAGTAATCTCCGTTCTATCTTTTATGTTCTTTGAACAATTAACTGTAACTTAGTATCAACTGCTGAGGACTTAGTTGGTGCAGAAAATTTATTGTAGATAATCGAAGAAGATATTGCTTCTGTTCTTCATTGTGTGTCAAACTCGAGTTAAACTCTTGAACCCACGCAACTCCACGTTCAGCCAAGTCATTAAAGACTTTGAGAGATCGCACAAGATGCTTGCTTTCTTGATACTCAGGTTGATATTCCCACTCACTGGAATCGAGCTGCAAGAATGCCTGGGCTATGACAAAAAATCGTGAAAAAATAGTTTGTGCTCTTTGTAACAAAGTTATGAAGTTTCTTTGTAGTCGGCTACTTAAGAGGCTCATCAGAACCTTCATCATCTTGGAGTGCCACTACCATTAAGCGCTTTTCCTCTATAGTGACAGCGCCGTCAAAGAAGCCAAAGGAAACAAAAGTTTCAAAGAGATACCAAAGGTGGGGCTCAAAGGCTGTAGTGGCAGCCTTGGCTATTACGGTGTTATGATATTCCGATAAAGCACACAGTAGTGCAAGGTCTTGTCGTGAAGCACAGTTTGCAGCAGGAAATTGAAAACAGTATTTCAGATATACTTTAGCGATGAACAGGCTTACTTCTAGAAGTTGATGCCACATCTTCTGTCCATAGGAAACACCACGACACTTCCGACACCTGGTGCCTGGCTGTAGTG
The DNA here is from genome assembly GCA_003687565.2 of Craspedacusta sowerbii. Classification (NCBI taxonomy): domain Eukaryota; kingdom Metazoa; phylum Cnidaria; class Hydrozoa; order Limnomedusae; family Olindiidae; genus Craspedacusta; species Craspedacusta sowerbii. The sequence goes on along the minus strand of QQSS02235579.1, from coordinate 3,251 downwards.
GATCGTATTGGCTGCAAAAAAGTCACATCTTTATAGATTAAACGAGCCCTGCGAAAAGCACATCTGTATAGAAGCCGTATTCCATGTTCAGGTGTGGCACTCAAGAAAATGATATAAAGTTCAAGCAATGCACAGTAGTCGTCAGGAGCTTGAAATTTATTCAGATGAGACTGAGCAAACTTGTTGGCATCATCCTTCCAAGGAGCGATCATACTTGCTGAAGTGCCATCTTCAGCTGCTATACAAAATGAGTTCTGGTCAATACACGACCAAAAGACTTTGGAGTGGCCAAACAACTCCATGTCAGGAGATCTTATGACGACATGAACGCTGAAAACTTTTTCAAGAATAATTTTTGAGATGTAGTGGAGACAGGCCAAATTGATTAAGTGTCGGCCACGCTCTGCTTCCAAACCAATGCAAGCGCCACCTTTTGCTCCAGTATTTGAAGACGTTGTATCAAGCCGAGACCCTTGATCCTGTCTCGCAAGCCCACGGTCATCAATTGCTTGTGTAACTGCTTGTGCCATTGAAGCCACTGTGCCATCTTGGAGCTTATGGACAGCTAGCAAAGTTACAATATGCTGCCCAGAAACCAGAAGCCGTTCTGAACCATTGATATCATCCATTATCATACTGTCCCATTGGAAAATTAATGGAACTGCCAGAGCAAATATTTCTTTGACGTCCAACCTGAAAAGCTTACCATGCTACATACTGGTTTGTCTTCTAGCGCTGGCATTAATAATGACTTCTTCCACATCTTCCTTTAGCAGTCCCATAGATGTCATCGCAGAAAATATATGCGCAGCCTTTTTGTCAGAAATATTTGTCCTATTTGTCCTAAGAGCAGCAGCTACTCGAGAATTCACATATCCACAGCGCCTCTCGTTGTCCGTGTCTTAGGCGCTTTCGGAATGGATTGACCAGCTTCAAGTTAAGCATCTGAAGGCCGTAAAAGAATTCTCATCGCTAGAGGTAGCAGTTACAAGAGACATCGGTACTGATGATGTCGCTCCTGTTGAGTTTACTTTTGGTGAATACTTTTCAGCTGCTATTTCCCATTACATTGTTCGCTCTTCCTTCAGTGCAAGTGCTTTGCCTACACCACCTATTCTCCCTCTCCGAACTTTCTCACGCTTAGCATTAAGAAAGAATCGGTCATCATCAATCTTTATGGTTGACGTGGCATCCTGATGGGCAACATCAAAAAGGTAATTTTGTCTTCACAGAATTTCTCCTGATTAGACAATTTTTTTGCCGAACTCTAATTCACCTTCTTCTTCCGACACTGCCACTCAGGTGCAGTTTGCGGGCGCTTTCAACCACGTGGCTTGTTGCTTTTGTTGGAATTCGGACAATCTCCCATATCGGCAACAAAAGCGAAACAGATTTGTCAGTAGTTTTCTTCGAATTCGAATTCTCATCAATGTCATAGTAAAACACAACCTTCAAGACATCGCCACATGACGTAAGTCTAGAATTTTGAAAAGTTTCATTTGTCGCACCGACTAACCAAATACAAGTTGCTGAACGTGTACCGCACGCGGCCATTGCATCAGAGTTCTGTTCCTAACTCAGTCTAAATTTAATGGATCTGAAAATCGGCCGTCCTAAGCCAAAACCTAGAAACTGAATTTTCGAAAGCTCGAAGAACACGAAGAACAATCAGCATATGCCAAGCCGGCACGCTGAAATCTCGGGAGTAGCTATGTGTTGCTGCATTGGACGGACGTGTATTCTGAACTCAAAAAAGTGTTGAGCAAGTTCTAAATATTAATCTAATTAGAAAAACTTTTGTCTACTGAGTCTTTGTATGACAAATCATCAAATGAAGGGTTGGCGGCGTCAACACCTCGTGAAAAACTTTTACATTACGGATGGAAGCACCCTATTGCATAGGGCGCACGAGAACCATGCCTTGTGAGGTTAAACGTGAGGTTAAAGCTTCCCATTAATAAAAGTACAAACATGCACTGGAAAGATACAGATTGACAAGTATGCGAATGCATACTGGGTCGTCTAAACCGCAACAAACTGCGACACCGCGCACAACAAAGAAGACAAATTCTACGCACAGGACAAGAACAGTAAACATGATTGAAATTACGGAAGTTCACTGTTGAAACTGTCAAACTGGCCATTTTAAAATTTGGTCAAGCAAGCAGAGAAAAAACAAACGAGATAAGAGCCTCACTCAAAATCCATTACAATCAAATCCCAAATAGTTCGAAAGCTCACGGACCATCAACAAACCTGTCGTGAATTAAGGCTTGCTTTAGCTCTTGCCCAATCTTACCCACTACCTTACGTTATACCCCCAAAGGCAGAACAAGAATAAATACAAAATCAATGTCTTACCAATTGAGGGTCCTTCTTAAGATTGGGAAATGCGTCTCCTAGTGTTTGTACAACTATATCAACCAACGAGGCGAAGAAGCCCGGCTTCGCATTAAGTTTTTCAGTTCCATATCGCACACCTCTTCGCAAGATACGCCGCAACACATACCTAAACATGAACAAAATATCGGATAAGCCACACTGAAAAGCTGTATGAAACTAGAGACACGTTTAAAAAAAAAGTTTTAAAAAAACTAATAACCTCGAAAAATACCAGAATGAAAATTACTAACAATTTTACTTAAGTAATTTAATTTTTTTCGGTTGTTTGGGCTAAAGAACTCAAAGACGTTACCCTCGACCAATATTGTCTGGCCTTCCCTGATCGGATAGGGCAATAGTCAAAGTGCGGATATGGTCGGCCAGAACTCTGTAAGCCATATCGACACCATCCGTATCTTCCTCTCCCACCTTGCCCGAGTATGGACGAGTGCCAGTTCCCTACAAGACCATAAAAGCAATCGGCGAGCCGAAAGGTCAAGCGGTTCCCTTCAAGACAACCAAGTTACTTCGAACCAGGGTTGGAAAAAATCATGATTTAAAAAAAAAATCAAAAAAATCAGATTTTTTTTTATTTAAATCGGATTTTTTTGATTTACATCAGAGTTTTTTAAAAATTTGATTATTTTTTGCAATTCCCAAAATTTAGTGAGCACAGGGTGCGTAACTAGTAATTTAGCTGTAATAATGCGTGGGGTACTGGCCAAGCTTTGAGTTTATCTAACTATATAAGTGTAGCAGACAGCAGAATCGGTTAGTTAGCTTGCATAACCGGCTGTTGAGGCTCCAATGAGGGGCACTGCGAGCCTGCTTTGACAGTTGTCGTCACTACTTTATTTAAATCTGCTGCT
>QQSS02235568.1:0-10028 GCA_003687565.2 Craspedacusta sowerbii | reverse complement strand
TATCTATCTATCTATCTATCTATCTATCTATCTATCTATCTATCTATCTATCTATCTATCTATCTATCTATGTATTTCCGTTTTTGAATTTGACCAGGTTTTCTCTGAAGAGGGTGCCGTGCGTTATGTAACTGCAGTAATATGAGCTGCAGTTGCGACTGGTGAAGATTCTATTTATGAATACGATAAACAAGAATGTCTTTCGTTTCTTATGCGGTTGCCGCTTCAAAAAGATCATTTCCTAATGTTTTATATTAATTTTGCGTTTCGGTTCTTCGTCCTTGTGTTATGACTAGATGTTATGTTGCAATGAACACCTTTTTTTTAGTATCTACGAATCTAGGAATTTTGTGTCTCGCTATCTAATTCTATGATTCATATCACCGCGGTGTGCTTGGTAGTTTGCGCACGCATCAGAAGGTCAGGTAAAAGATTAACATACTATACAACGGTGCGGTAAAACGCTTTCAGTTCAACTTTACCGTATCTATAGAACTTCATGATCTCATATCACTTGGGGATTAAACTCGGGCTCGTTGCTCGTTCGCAAGATTTTGCACTTCTACGACAATCACAAGTCACGAATGTTTCAACAGAATGGCGACTGCATGAATATGCTATCTTTCGATGCTGTCTTCTCACAGATTTTTAGCCTATACAGAGATGGTTTGGGGCTCCGCTAGCACTTACATACAAGCATTATGCATTTATACATACATACATTTATACACATACATACATTTAAATACAAGCAAATCCCGCCATTAACAACTACTTGCATGTCACATTCAGCCGATTTACTGGTAAGTTCAGACCGTATAGAAAACCCAGCTTCCCACCTTTATCCATCCTCAAGGTCTCCACTTACGTTCCCAACTTGCTACGCCAGTCACCGGAAACAAATAGCGTTTGCCTACGACTCTTATCCAGTGAACATGTCGAGCTTGCAAAGGCGGAGTAAAAAGCAATATCGCACTGTATTTTGGAACAGCGGATTTAGCAAGGAAATAGTGTTTTTCGCGACTAGAAAACGACGAAAGTAGGTCAGGGAGTTTTTTTTTTTCCCGTCCCATACCCTGCGGCTATTGCCGAAACTTCGGACAAAGATTTATCTATCATCGACGAGCGCAATACAAGAGACCCCTAGTTTGGAAATGACATCGAATTTAAGCTTCAAGCTGCATTCGTAGCACAGAGAATGGCATTACAACAAAAAAAAAGTACATTCCTAGTATAGGTACCAGGACTTTACAAGAGACGCTTCTTAGCTGCCAGACATAAGCGAGGCTTGCAATCCAGGAAGTGTCTGAGAATTAGCAAGTGGCCACTGTTTGTTACAGTAAAAATGCTCCACAGAGCGACAGGTACCCCACCCACGACAGATGATCGTCACATTTACAGCAGCGCAACGGAGCCGCCCTTTAAATACCCATGTCATAATCACAAATTACTCTTTGAAGCACACGTGGGAACAGGGTAAACAATGCAAAGTTAAATGGGACATACAGAGATCATACCCGGAGTATAAACGCAGCTCGCGGACATGTGCGGTTTGCTCGAGAAATACGAAATCTTTCAAAGAATGGACAAGCCTTCGTTAAATAACAAGCGATCTGAGATTACAAGCTTATCCTTGTACTCTGTAATCCTAGAGTACAATTTCAACAGAAAGCTATGTAAATCATAGCCGTTTTAATATCGTGTTGCATCTTTTTTCCATTGCAAATCTTCTGTTGAGTGGGATAGCAAGCCGACTAAAAAGATGAGACTGTATATATTTAGTAAATTTCTGTATGTATACGTTAATATATACATATATGTGGAGTAGATACTGCAATTGGCATTTTGACAATATCATTTCCTTTTTGGTTGTGATAGATCAAGCCGTAAGTCAGAGAATGGATGTATACTCGTTTCTTATTCCTTAGGGACTTTTTAAATCCCTTATTTTGTAAAGTTCTCTGGTCAGGGATTTTAGGATGCAGCTCCAGTGCAATATCTCCCAAATGACACTGCTATGACAGTGTAGTAGCTACCAGGTGATTGCTACGGACATTCCCTGAAGGTTCAAGTGCACAATTGGGACTAAGATTTTACTGGATGCTCTAATGAATTCATGGTATTTTGCCCAAGTGCAGATTGGGAACTTCACTTAATAAAGCAAATTTATGTGGCTTATATTCTCAGCCCGTTTGTCAAACTCTTTAAGGCAAAACAGTCGTACTTTTCCTGTTTATAGCAAAAGCCTGTTAATGCACAGGCGCCGCTAGACAGAGTGTTAATCTGATAAAAGGATGGATGCTAAGTCAGTCGTGCTTGTCAAACAACTCAGTTTCTCGGCACAGTGTTTTGGAGCATTGACAATTATGGGAGTCAAAACGACGGCTTTGTCCTGTTATTGCATGTTTTTCAAAAATAAGGGATTTGAATGTGTTCGCCAGTCTAAGTTAATATAAGGCTGACATACGAGGACAATCTTGAATCCAATATCTTCCCTTGCTGCTGTTCTCTTGTCTAGATTTTGAGCTGTGCGTCTGTAGACACATTAGTGGAAGATTTTCGGCGCAAAATTGCCAGAGAGTGTCGCTAACCATGTTTTACAAACTATATTTAAAGTTGACACATTTAAGTTCAAATAATTTTCAGCCGAGCATCATGCATGGTAAAATCTTGCCTTGAATTTACTTTGTAATGGTTGATATTGGGCTTAAAATTGGTCAGTTACTTAAGACGATGATGTACCCAGGCTTTTGTATCTACATAAGGTTAAAGTTAATATAGCAATTTCTTTTTGTCTATGGACTCAGGTGCCTAGTAGTTCGTATACGAGATGCCCGGTGGGTTAGAGAGCCAGAGCCAATGCTCTGCCCAAGATTCAGCTTAAGTTAGTAACTTCTCAGCATATCGCAATTCCTGGTGTGAAGCCACTAAGAATGGTATTGTTGGGAGTGTCACCGAAAGGCATTTGGTGCCGCCAGCTAACGCTATGGTTAATAAGGTGGAACTACCTTGAAGTCAGAAATGCTGATAAAGTTTGGCCTACAATGCCAAGAATGTCTCACTTGCTAATAGAAATTATATTTCAGCGTTCTCTGTGTCGAGGTAATTATTTATATTCTTCAGATCCTTCATGTATCCTAAGTTCTGCGCACTGTCTGTCTCTACCTCTTTCTCCGTGATTTCCCATTCCTCAAAGAATCGTTGGAAGTAGAACCTAATTAGCAAATGTTTTAAGTTTGTCGATGTATTAGGTAAAGCCTAATCTGGAGTGAAAAGATCGTTTTTTTTTTATGGAAGAAGTTCTTCTCTCGAAAGATTTTTGCTAGGCCTATTGATGACTGCTACTGACCGAGACAGCAGTGTGGTATATATGCAATTCAATGCGAAGTAGCTACATTAGACACGGTTTCTTTAACGGCAAATTTGAGAGAGCTGCAAATGATTTCGTCTATGTTAAACCATTTATTAAGACTTTGGGTTTTAGACTACCTGGACAGATGAAAAATTTTTATTCTGCTTAAACTCATGACAGCGTACAGAAGGCTCGCAACTGCACATCGGCACGACTTCAATTACATTTAAATTTCAAACTCTTGAGGTGCCTTGTAAATTAGCCTTTGGAAAACCTTCTCAAAGTGCGACATTCCTTGGACTACCTTTGGACTACCTTGCCGTGTCCGCTCATAGATCAGTTAGACAGAGATGCAAGAATCATCTAGTATTATGACTCCACCTCTTTCAATCACCTTTGCTGCAACAAAGATGATTCGATTAGAATCACTGCAAGATTTAAGATTCAAGATTTCAAGACATATTTCCCCCATTAATTGTGAGCGCGAAAAAACGTATCTAAATGCCATAAAATGCTGGTAGGGATAGAGGACTCTTGATAGCAAAGCTAATCGAAAGAGAAGAGCCTGCTTAAATAAGCCAAAAATAAGAAGACCATGCTTACGCACTTGTTGTTAAGAAATTAAGCAACTACAAACAGTAATAGTATGTACTTGACAGCAGTAAGTAATGTGATTCTGTGGGCCTTTCAGCTCTCCCTCGTGGTAAGTGGATTAAAAAGCTTTGCTTCTTTTCTTGGTAATAACATAACCTTTGAGATGTATTCCTATTGCCAATACTTACGTAATCGCCTTCTCAAGGTGCCTCTGCCACAGTTCAGTACCTGGTTTATAAAAAGCGCAGAAATTTTTCTTTTGAAGACATTTTAGGAAGTCCTTTATATGTGGCAGTCGTCATCGGAAGATATGAGAGCCAACGCTACACTATAGAACAATTCAGCCTGGATAACTTGAGATAGTTTAAAGAGAATAGCTAAACCGAACAGAAGCCACCACGGGACAGGAGTTTAAAGTGGATTAATTTGCCTACTGGATCTGACCAAAATTCACATGTAAATGCTTGGCTTAATCTCATGCAACTTCATCCCTGGTGGCTTAATCTCATGCAACTTCATGCCTGGTTATATGCCAATGATTATTGTATAGCCTGTGGGCCGTGCATGACGCACAAGCTTAATTAGAACTACGCAAATGCTATACGATGCTTGACGTAGCGATACGAAGTGCTTCGCCTGTGGACAAATATCTCGCGAGCATCTTCTATAATTATTTCCACAGAAATGCGACGCTTTTTCTATCTAACGTCAATGAAGCCATATCTGTATATATATATATATATATATATATATACATATATATATATAATATATGTAGTACATATATATAATGTTACTAATTATAATGATATTACGGAATATGTATATGTATATGATACTGTAGATACTTCATGTTTTCTTTTTTCTCTTCTAAGTAAACCAGAACCCAAAAAGAAAATGAAATAAAAAGAACGCAATCCTGTTAAGGAGAAATCCTTGTTTTTTATTAGTCTAAGTTGCTTGACGATTGCACAAGTGTTTACTGAAGGTATGGAAAACTATATTCACAAGCTGCTTAAGTTAAGGGGACTTTAAATTGCCTGGACTGCAGTCCGGCGCCATCATTTTTATGTCAGGCTGTTTAGAAATATTTCCAGTGGCCTGCAGAGATAGATCTGCCATTCGAATAGATTTAAAATATTCCTAGCTGGTTTGACACATTTAAGCTTGTTAAATGCTTCGAGTCAAGGATGAAGCGAATCGGATTGCGATTTTGTCGATCAAAAGGGTAAAAATAGTTGTGAATAATCCAATTAATCGCATAGCACTCATTTCAAGTATTACTTTCATGAAAGAAATCACAATCAACTTAGTATGTCACTAGGGGTTCTTCGTATTTCATAATTGTATAAATATTGGCTTGGCAGCTGAGACAGATGAAGATACTCGTTCACGTCTGGTACAGGACAACCAAGGTATTCGTAAGTATTCGTGATACTCTGTAAGTGGAGTACAAATACTCGCAATTTTGAATTTTTTATTTATTTTTTTACTTTTGAATATTTGTGTACATGAGCGTGACTGTCGTATTTATTAGATGGGTAACATTGCTGACTAAAAGTAACTTAGCAGAATATGAAAAGTATATAAGGAAGACGTCATGATAAATAACAACAGACGAGCGCAGATTTTTGAATTCAGATTTTCAGTGGTTGCAGCTCATTTCACCGGGAAGTAGTTACTGACATTTGTACGCCATACGTGGTAGCATCACTTATAAAATGGCTGGCTTTGTGCACAACCTTCTCTATAATGAGTGGCTTCGGTAACTGGATAGGACTCATCCTTCTTCTAAACCACATCTCCAGAATCTCAGCAGTCGCTTAACTCTGGAAGGAAAGCCAACCAGGTACCAAATGGCGAAGGAAAGCGCGTTTGACCAGAGCGGAAATTGCGAGATGAAAAAGATCTCTGTAACTAATCCTTTGCAGACTTATTTCGTATCTACACTGCAGCGTCCTATACCGCCAATGACGTATCCCGCAAGTATGACATACTTGTCTAGTCGTATTTTAAAATAAAAAAAAAAACTACCCCAGCGGAGATAGCATATAGCAGATCAGACACTTCGCAAATATGTGGCTGCCAGCACTCGGGAAGCATGTTAGGAATGACGAGGTCTTGACGCGACTTCCAGTTGACCAGCATCTCGATGATAGACATCTTCAAAGATTTGTCGCACTTTGGCTAAGCGTGATTGGCAAGTGGTGGTTTCATTAAGGAGGTAAAATGCATTCTTGGGCAGTCGCTTCGGTTTCCGAAGCTATGGGCTGCTATCCGATCAACCAGTGTAAATTTGTCAGCATACTTGAAGGAGTCACCATACTTGTGGCAGTTGGACCTTTGAGGCTGTTAATTAACTTTGCAGCAGGAAGCAGATAAATAGAAATCGTGCATTTGAAGATACTTATTCAGTTTGTTTTAATTTAGCTTACGCGGTTACGTCATCAATAGCTGCTTCGGTCGTGGCTGCTCCATTAGTTTGAAGAAGTTCCAAAGTTTCAGAGGCGACACAGTTTGCTTGGAAATGGAGTTGAGACCGACGATCTGTTATGCTGCGCTGCTCTGGGTGGTAGCTTCCCAAGAACAGATTTATCATGACTCCGTTGACATTCACGACAAAGGTATGCTCTATCAGGGCGCCATGCTTGTCAAAGATTTATATTATGCTTTCAATGTAAACAATTAGGAAGTTTGATGCTGTCATTTGAACAAGACTGTGCTTTGTTGAAGTCACATGTCAATCGACTACAGTAGAATGAGTATAAGACGGGCATCACCTTGGCATGCCAGGTTGAATATGAAAGCGAATTAGCTTGCTTTCACATCAGCTACCAGTCCCGACATATTGGAAACCCAGTGCTCATAATGGATACTCTTCTTTAACTCAAAGAATATACATATCAGTCATAATTATGCAATAATATTTTATGCTATACGCTGATATTATATATATATATATATATACGCATATGATATATATATATATATATATATATATATATATATATATGTGTGTGTGTTGGTGTGTGTGTACGCGTGTGTCTGTGTCTGTGTCTGTGTGTGACTTTCATGTCATGAATATATTTTTTCAATCACTGTCAACGCGAAGTTCGGCATGCTGTCTTTCTTCTTCCAGAAATGGGGCCCCACGTCTTTCTTTTCCCGAGTTCTTGCACCGGTTAAATATCTCCACTATCTTCCATGATGGCTTTCTTGCTGGAAGAACACTCGATCCTAAGTTTCAAACAAGAGCCAAGAAAACATGACAGTGTTGCAATATTTGACCGTGCTTGTGTTTCGCACGGGATCGATTATTAGCAGATAAAACTCGCCTGGCGTTCGCCTGAGATACCACTTTAAATTTAAAGCAAATAGAGAGGAGAGCGTTAATATACATTGCATCATCATTTTTAATGCCATTGAATAGACAATAATGTTACAAATATGATAATATAATATAAAGCAAAAATACACAATTAGAAGGAAGTACAACCTTGGACACGCAGGCCAAGTATGTGGCTTCATAAGACAAGGCGGGCCACCAAGCATAATTCTTTGTGCAAGTGACAGCCAGCGAACATCAACAGATAACCGCTTATTGTGTTGTGTTAATTGCATGTGTACCTGTACATTTACAGGTAAATGTGTGTTGATCTCCCTCTCTCTCTCTCTCTCTCTCTCTCTCTCTATATATATATATATATATATATATATATATATATATATATAAACAGAAGTCACAATAAAGTAAGATATCGCAAATTCAGGCGTCATCAAGGGTGGAGCTACCTTTGAGGCAATCATGATACGGAGTTTATACTGGAATTCCTGCGCCAAAACTAGCTACTGCATGTTAGGACTTTTGTATTCGTCTTCAGGTTTCCAAGAGACGGCTGAAAGAGAATACGAGCTGCCAGTTTGCGCAGACTCAGAAGATCACACGTTCGCCAACTGTCCAGAGTTGAAGAAGCAAGGGCTGTGCCACAAGCACCCCAAGAAGATGACACACTTCTGTCCGCTGACGTGCAAGCTCTGCAGAGGTGATCAACAGCTTTTGCAGTACTTTGCTTTAGCATGCAAGGCGTAAAGCATTTGCCTATAATCGTGCAGTAATGCATTGTGAATATCCAACAAAAACAGCTTGGTTATGCTACCATTGTCTTCTTTAGGTGCACTTCCTAATCAAATCGGCAAAGCTATGTCTCCACCACGCTGCTTTTCATCCGAGTATGGATGCTGCAAAGATGGAAAGACGCATGCTCAAGGACCTGACTACATTGGCTGTCCAGGTGCGTATGATCTTCTCAAAAGCGTAGAGAATCTGAATCTTTTCGGTTGAGGGAACGGGTCTTATTCTTGACACATTTTTAACATAGCTAACCTATTGCACAAATATTGAAATGCCACACGTTCCCCAAAGCTAGCATGTGGTTACTGAGATTGTTTGGCAGGTAAGCGCAAGGCCTTCCACTAGAGAGCCGTGCAACATTGAGACTTTTTAACTAGACAGTAGAGATTTATGAACATCGTATAGAGCTTCCAGTAATTAGCTGTGCCAAATATCATCTGCTAGTGCAATTTAACTAACACTGTTGTTTTCGGGCAAACTCTTCGACTCTGCCCTGCGCTTAAGCTTTCAGCGAGTTTCTTATGTCGGAAATTCTCAACTACCCAGAAAGATGTGCTGTGGAAAATGATACTCCCAGTCACTCTTACTGCACCCTCAAGCGTTGCATCATAAATTACATACAATATAGCGTGTTCGGTGCTATTGCACGCTCCATGATGAACTGATGTACATTATATATATATATATATATATATATATATGTGTGTACATGTGTTCGTGTGTGTGCATGTAGCATATATATATATATATATATATATATATATATATATATATATATATATATATATATTGCATTGCATCAGATTGCATACACATTCGCAGAAGCGATTATCAGATATCAGATTCAGGAAATGCCTGTAAGTGTTGCCACACGACTGAGAAAGACCTTTATCGCAACTCCAACTTTAGAGAAATGTTACGACGAAGTCAACTTCTTCTGTGATTTCTACCACAAGCAAGGCATGTGTGAGCAGTACAAGAGCACACTGCTAAGGAGGTGTCCTCGCAAATGTGGCTTCTGTGAGCCGGAAGAAACTAAGTGTGAGGATGAGTGGCCGGGAAGCACATGCGCATACTTGGCCTATCATAACATGTGCGACAACTCCCAGTAGGTCTCTTATACTCTTATGATTAACCTGACGTAAAATAGGTTGCACTATATTGTGTGTGCTGAACTTTCGATGTTATCGTCTTTTCTTGTTATAAACACCTTCCAAGATTTCAATTATGAGACTTGTGGAGAAATGATATGGTTTAATGCTAATACCCGTCATATCTTTCAAAGCATTTTAACTACGAGAAAATTATCCTGTTTTTTTGTAATTAGCCTTACGCACTTAGATGACGTCTTTAATTTTTTGATCCCCAGCTAGGGCTGATTTACATAAACCCGGAAATAAGTTTCGCAAGCAAATTTAAATCAAGGCGCTGCGTTTATACTTTCCGTATAAAAAAAAACAAAATTGCTCCTAGCTGACTGCCACACGTTATCAATTGCTTTAGAATCAAGTTGCGCATGGAGTCAAAATGCCAGCAAACATGTGGGAAATGCCCGAATCACGCCCCTGCGCTCGAGGAGGTGGCACCGGAGTGCATCAAATCTGGTGAAGGATGTTGCTGGGACAAAAAGACTCCCATCTCCCACGGCTGCCCCGGTAAGATGAAAAGATTCCCGGATCACCTTACTCATTGTCCATATGGACGGGTAGTGTGGGACATTTATTATTTGTATGCTGTTCCGTAAGGTACGAATCAGTCAGCACTTGAACCATCATGCATGCGTTGATGATGGATTTTTGATGGAATTGTCTTTCCTTGATGGGGCTGCATTCATGGCACAAACAAATCTTACTCGAAGAAAAACATTGAAGCTAAGAAGCCTATTCGAGTAACTCGGTTTCGCAAATAAATAAATAAATTAATTAATTAATTAACAAATATATAAATATA
>QQSS02235557.1:0-10029 GCA_003687565.2 Craspedacusta sowerbii | reverse complement strand
TATATATTAATATATATATATATAGACATATATATACCACGTCGCCTAATGCTTTGCATTATCCCGGGGACTGTTCTTATCCGCAAAGTTAGTTCTTGCTAAGCCGCTGCTACTATTTGAATTCCTGCCGATCGCACGACAGCTTGGTTGTTATAAACAACGAGGATATCCCCCTAGTAAATAAGAAGCCTTAGGGTTATCGAACCTGCACGGAAGAAGACCTTGGTAAGACCGACTCGGTACTCGCTCTGATCCAGCTGCAGCGCTTCGATCAACTTCTCGACCGCAACTTTCCCGTCGACGAAGCCAGTTGGAATGGCAGATGACGCCAAGATTTGATAACTGAAAACGAAAGAAAGTTCATGCATCCTTGCTCAACGACTGTGAATGTAAATGGCTGCTCAAGCATTGCAATTCATGCTGAACTATGAGCGACGAGATAGGAAGACGTAGAACGACCTTTATAACTGGTGCTTATGGAGGAAATATCAATAGCTCCTCTACGATGAACGGAACAACAATGTGGCATATTGGATATAAAGAAAAACGTCTTTGATTCTCAGGAACCCGTGGAAAGCTTACTATTCCTGTGCAGGAGAATTACTATTAAGTTTAACGTAGCATGGAAAACAAGATTTTAAAGTTCGGCAAGGCATCTTTTTCTACGGTGCGCATTAACAGTCAACGTCATTACCGTTGCCTGAAATCCTGGAACAACATCCTTGAAGGAAATCCTTTACGACAGATACGGATGCCTTCCAGTACACCGTTGCAGCGCAGTTGGTGGAGCACCAGGTCTCCGTCGATGACTCCTGGAGCCTTCTTCTCGTTCGGAATGATGCATCGCACGAAGTGCGGAGACGTATTGCCCAGCGTGGTGAGCAGGTTCTTCAACTGCTCCTTGTGACGGAAGGAGACAGTCTGGAAGGCAGAGCCCTTCTTGCGACCGGCAGTATCTGGATTGTAATCCTGGAACAGGAAAGCAACCAGCTGGTCGGTGGCTTTGGAAAACAGACCAGCGCTGTGCTCGTTAATCGGGTCTTTGTTTTTCTCGAGCCAGTTGGCGACTGAGTAGCCAACAGAGCCGGCGTAGTGGTGAAGAAGGAAGTCACCACCTTTGCCCTTCATCTTCGCACTAGGCTTGCCATAAGATGGGTGGTTGCCGGCATGCTGCTTGTGCAGCTTCTGAAGGAAGGTCTGATCAGTAGCCTTCGGGACGATGCACTCCTCTTCCAAGATGGCAAAGATGCCAATTTGAGGCTAGTTAAAGAAAAAATAAACAATTGACGCTCATGACAAAATTCAGCTATGTATAAATATCCATCGCTTAATCGAAGTGCGTCCGTTAATTAGTCTCATCGAGAGAGGAGCATGTAATTATCTTGGAGTAAATATCTAGACAAATGTATCAAACAAGCAGCACTAGAAAGAAAGACAGAACTGATTGAGAAAGAGCTAGATTAACCGTCAGAGTCGAAGAAAGTTTGAGAGGAATGAGAAAAATAGCAGATGGACAGAAAGTGCTAAAAAGAGAGACAAATAGAGAGATAGATAGAAGCAGAAGCAGACAGAGAAGAATGCAGGCAGACAGAGACAGACAGACAGACAGACAGACAGACAGACAGACAAACGGGCGGAAAAATAGGCAGAGAGTGAGTGAGAGAAAGACTAACAAGAACAGAGAAAGACAGAGCGAAGAGAGACCAACGCAAAGAAGTACAGTTTTGTTGAGTTGGTGAATCGCTTGCTTGACTGGCGAACACATTTGTTCACTTCGGAGAAAACCTACCGCTTCAATCAGTTTGATGGTTTGATCCAGATCAAGACCGAAGTCGATAAACTCCCAGTTGATTCCTTCCTTCTTGTATTCCTCTTGTTCCAACACGAACATGTGATGGTTGAAGAACTGCTGCAGCTTTTCATTCGTGAGATTAATGCACAACTGATCGAAAGAGTTATACTGAAAAGGAAAAAATGATAATCATGAAGTAAATGTGAAAAACTAATCAGGGAGTTTAAACAAGGCACGAAACTTAGTGGATCAGTATTCAGAAGGTTTCAAGCAGCTATCCAAATAAGCTTCGAAGAAATGGGATTATTTCCAAGGCTGAAGAACGCCACATCCGAAGTATTAAAAATCGGCTCAGTCATTCGGCCTCCGCGAAATGACCTCCCATTTTAAGCACTTGCCTACCCAGCACGGATCTATGCTGACCAATCCAGCACGGATCTATGCCGACCGATCCAGCACGTATCTATGTCGACAAGTCCAGCACGGATCTATGCCGACAAATCCAGCACGGGTCTCTGCCGACCAATCCAGCACGGATCTATGCCGACCAATCCAGCACGGATCTATGCCGACCAATCCAGCACATGCATATCTTGCCATAGCAGACAATATACTTGTCGACTAAGCCCCCCAGTGCGACTAAGCCCCCCAGATGAAGTGAAGACTCACCTCGAAAATCTCAAAGCCGGCAATATCCAGCACACCAATGAAGTAGGCACGTCTGTCCTTGGTGTCTAGGGCTTTATTGATACGAGTGACCTGCCAAAGGAACATGCGCTCGTACAGAGCCTTCGACAAAGCGGCAATGGAGAACTGTACTTGCTCAACGTTTTGGCCCTTGTTGACGTATTCAGTGCCTACTTTCACTTTGGGTTTAAGAAGCGACTTCGTGAATTCTCCAACAGGAATTCCCAGCAGATACGCTGTTCTGTCCGGATCTGTGAAAGTAGACAAACGACGATTCTAATAAAGGGAATCCAGTAAATGGCTTACAGAAGCTACGGACGCCTAGTTGAAAACAGCGGTAGTCCTCGAAATTTTCCATCAGCAACGATTGAGCTTTTCAGGGGTTTTGTTACCTCACAAACTCACCTTGTAATTACATTTCTATGTAGAAAATACACATATGCATATATACACATAGAGATAGATAGATATACACATAGATAGAAAGAAAGATAGATGGATAGATAGATAGATAGAGTGATTGATTGATTGATTGATAGACAGATGGAGAGATAGACAGATTGAGAGATCAGTTTATAAAAGACCTTCCAGTTCCTTCAGTGACTTACCAGCTGGTTCGCCAATTTCCGCCTGTTCATCACGTGGCCTCTGCTTCAACTGAATGTTTCCAAAGTTTAGAAGAGCAGCAGTGATCTTGAACATCGACATGCGCTCCTCTTCGGAGAAGCCAAGAACAACGATGGCATTCTAGATTTGTAACCAGAAGACCTATCTTACACTGTTGGACATACAGAAACTGCGAGTAAGTCATGCTAGGCTAATTCTACACCAAGCAACAAGAGCCTGCATCAGGGAAGCTACATCCCTGCATCCTACATCGTTCTAGAAGGTATGTCAATACCTTGTACCCGATATCAGACCTGGTTTAGCAAGAATGAAGAGATTAAAATTGATCTGTGCTTAGATCTCAACTCCAAATCAAATCAGATTGACGTTAGAATTCAGATTTCTGAAGATCAGCTGTGAAGTGTCTGCTTCGAGATCAAGTTTGCAAGCGTTAACTGATTTTGTTATTGTTATTATTATTATTATTATTATGATTATTATTATTATTATTATTATTATTATTATTATTATTATTATTATTATTATTATTATTATTTTAATTAGTAATCGCGGAGCTCACTTCTGTGGCTTTAAACTCGTCGAAATCGTTAATGGCATCCACGGTAGGTACACCCCTCTTCAAGAATTCGTATTCATCGGACTTCTGCGAGACCAAGCAAAGTTGCTCCCTCAGTTCGGCGGAGGCAGCGTAGATCAGCTGATAGAAGATGTGGTAGTTACGTTCGGCTGGAAGCTGGAAGGTGATGCGGTTCTTCTCCAACAGGTCTGAAAAATATAAACACATGAATCTAAATAAATAAAGTTTCTCGGGCACCTCGTGATACTCATTATTTTCCTATTCTTTCCCAGGAGTTGCTCAACGTAAAAAAACGTACAGAAATGTGAAGCTTCTATACAACGCCAAGGAGTTGCATCTCGAATGCTAGCAGGGTCCCTAGAATTTATCACGCTAGTGCTCCTTTTGAGACTCTAGTTTCAGGTGCAGTAGCGAAGGTAGGATATTCTCTGTGTTACTGAACTTCGATTTTTCTCTCGGGTGCCCGATGGATAGTCAACTTCTTAAAACTTGCTTCCCAGCAGAAAACAGGGTCGTCCTGCTTTTGTCTAATTTTTATCGCACATTTCTACTCCAAGCTCCACTGACAAGTGACATAAGATGAGCAATGGTAAAATGATGTTTTCATCTACATATAGAGCTACCATTACTATTGCTATCATCACAATCAACACTTACATGATTCGATATCAGCACCAGCCAGCTTGCCTGTTTGCGAGAAGTGGCAACGAATGAATTTTCCCTGGAAGGTACAAAATTCAGAGCACTAAGTAAGTGGCTGCCGCATCCTACAACCTAACTCCATCGTATTGTTCGTGAATAAGCGACTGAGCGATCGAAAGGCTAAACAACATGGTAGCAGAGTAGCAAAGCAAGATGGCGACGCAGTAGCAGCAACACATCAACACATTGGCGCCACAGCAGAAAAACGACGCGGCAAAGCATGAACACCTTCTAAGGATCGAGGTAATGAGAGGCAAGCAACCCAGCTACTGAGTTGTTTGGATTAAAGAAAAAAAAGAAGAAGACTGAGCGACAGAGCAACTAAGCAACTTATCGTATTGGATATAAGTAATGCATTCACCCGACGCAAGACATCTATAGCTTAGATTAACTACAAGTTAGTTATAAACGCAAAATACAGACTAACACAAGGCAAGGCTAATGTCACGATAGTTGAGCCTCAAAATAGTTGAGCCAAGCAAGCAAAATCAAATCAAACTAAAAGTTGCGGTCTCCAAGCTTCGCTGCAGCACATCCGATTTCCCTCCCGTAAGCTTGGTGCCTTAACATGTCTGCTATACCAAGTCAAAACCAGCTCCAGGGAAGTGCAAACCGGGAAGTCAACGTTCGAGATGCTGATTACGATTGCACTGAAGTGTCAGCACTTAATAGTACCATCATAAATGGCTGCAGATTTGCGAATGCATTTATCTTAATTTATTTCTATCTCATGATATTTATCTCATTTCATGATAAAACCAAAGTAGTTCAAGTAAATCTTTGGAGATCCTTAGGCTGATGGTCATGAAATAATGGAAGTCGGTAAGTTTTTGTTTACGAGGTCTTACTGCGTTTCGTCTTTGTTACGCCTGACACCAAGCAAATACAGAAGCGAAACCAGGCAAGCCGCAGCGCTTGTGCAGACTTACGAAACGCAAACTATGTTGTCGCGAATCGTTTTTGCGTTACCGAAGGCCTTCATAAGTGGGTTAGCCTCAACCACCTGTTCGTCGAGTCAGCTGATTTTTGCAGATCTGCATAAACAAGATGGCGCACGTCAAAGATGGCGGCAGCCCAGACTTGCAGTGCAACATAAGCCAAGACATCAGCGGTGGCGTTTCTGTGCATGAGTGCATGAGAATGAGCGAGGAGTTTCATCGCGCGAGCCCCTTTCGTAGGCTATCCATGCTAAGAAAGGAAAACACGGACTCTTAAGTAGGCTTTGCTACTGCTTAAGCAGACTTTTCTACTAATCATGTCGTATTGAATCGCTTATCGAAAGGGCTTCGCTTGACGAAACCACTCGCGCGACATAAACAAGAAACGGCGATACTTACGAAACGCGAGGAGTTATTGTTACGAACTGTCTTCGCGTTACCGAAAGCCTCCATAAGCGGATTCGCCTCAACGATCTGTTCGTCTAACGTTCCTTTAATTTTTCCTCCAACACCAGCTGGTTCATCCTATTCGTTTTCGTATATGCATGTCGAAGGGGTGGGACGTGAGCCATTGAGAAGAGGATGAGTGCGTTTATGTGTGTGTTTGTGAGGGTGTTTGCAAAATGTTGTGAGAATGTATGTTCATGGGGGTAGGGAAGTGAACGAAATAGAAAAAGAGCATTGTGAATTCAGATAACTCAACTAAAAAACCACATGACAAGAATAAAGAAACGACCAAACAGGCACGTAACATAAAACTGCATTAAAGGTATGAATCATTATCCCGATTTTACATGTTACATGGCACAAGCTAATAAGACAAAGCATTGCTAGACAACTCGGGAAAAGGCTGCAAATTATCAGCTTGAGGCTTAGGAGTTTGCAACGTTGATCATGTCAAAGGAGGTAGTTACACGATGTTGCTAAGAGCGATTACAAGTGTTAGATTGCTGGGCAATACATTGCATTCTGTGACAAGGAACATGGCGCTTCGCTTGAAAGTTTAACATGACTCGGCACCTATCCCTCGTATTCTAGAAGCTCAGTTCTAAGATGGAATTCGTAACAACTAGCGAGCAGAAAACCATGACTATTCGTAGCACAGAATTCGTAACAACCAGCGAACAGAAAACGATGGCCGTAACACGGAGTTCGTAACAACTAGCGCGTAGAAAACGATGGAAATTCGTAACACGGAGTTCGTAACAACTAGCGAGCAGAAAACGATGGAAATTCGTAACACAGAGTTCGTAACAACTAGCCCGTAGAAAACGATGGAAATTCGTAACACGGAGTTCGTAACAACTAGCGCGTAGAAAACGATGGACATTCGTAACACGGAGTTCGTAACAACTAGCAAGCTTAAAACAATGGACATTCGTAGCGAGAACGAACCTTTCCTGGTTTCTTCTCTATACCAGCAACTTTGGCGATGTACTGGATGACCTTCTTGGTATTCTCCGTTTTACCTGCTCCGGATTCACCGCTGTTGCAAAGAGATAAAGAAAATATACCTGTTAATGTGCATAATTAAGTAATTAGACCTTAGGAGGACCTGGCCAAAAGGTCGAAGGTGGAACCAAGGCACCCTATGGAATGGACGATGCAAGGGCACGAGGTTTTCAACGAGAAACACGAGCATTGCGAGCAAGACTGCCATCATCAGAAAATTTCATTTAAGCTAGCGGGAAAGAATGCAGGATTAAAGAAAATTAAGCTTTGCCGTCATTCCGTTGAATGACTTCTATAACGCGATATCTCACATCTCGTCATCTATTTGCACGGAGGCAATATTTAAGCGCTGAGTTGATCAGTCAAAGTGCCTATAAGGAAAACAGTCAGTCAGGTGTCAATGGACCACTTTCAATTCGTGCACAGTTGTGTTGGAAGTGTGTAAGATGCTGAAATGTCGAAGGATTTGCTTCTCAACCGCGCTAAATGTAAACAAACGCTCCTTACGGAGATTATATCTCCCTTATCAGAGCGACGACTTGCAATGGATGAAACCACAATAGACCGTGACGTTGCTAGAACTCCGCCAGGAAACAAGCCACGTGCGTGCATTTAGAAATAAACGTGCATATTTCGTTACTACTACCAGCACTTCAACTCGGTGGCACACATATCACATAGCAAGAACTCACAAAACGTGCATAACCTCGAACAGAACCATGCAGGAATCGTAAAATCAAAAATTGTAAGGCAAAACTTGGACACACTCGTCATATAGATAATTCAGCGAAGAGAATTCTAACTAAGTATCATATACTCTGGAGCAACTGATGCACAGTGATCGTTACAAAACAAAAAGGTAATTTTATAAAGTTGACTCGGACAAGGTCAGAATGAAAGCCAAAGGTGATACCATGACTCCATTTCATACTTGTCAACGAGCGAGTGAAAACCGCAGCCAATGCAATTTACCAGGTAATAAAAGCCAACGAACAAAATACAAACAATGTCAGCATGCCATGCCTGATTGAAGATTGACACGTGATTGGCAAATGTTATTTAGAAATATGCTCTTTCTTAGTGCGTAACCCTCAGACGTCATTACTATAAGTTTCACTGTGCAAGTAACTTTGTATCTTCAACTTTGACTTTGAGTTTATCCATTACATCTTCCATCACATCAATATATCTTAAGTCAGCAAACTTGTTTTCAGTAACAGAAAACGTTTCTACTCCCAATTGGAGTAACTTTAAGCACATGCATCGCAGAAAATTTCAAGCAAAAAAAAAAAAATAAAAAAAAAAAATACTGCCAATTCGCATAATGGACACCGTTTAATACGTCAAGGATCGCTGAAACAATTAATTCGCATTTATTTGGTAATGCATCAGGAATTTGTACTGTAGTTTGCATCCTATAAGAAAATATGTTGAGTGTTGACGGTTATTAACTCCTTCAGTAATTGATGAAGAACTCAGTGAGACTTGTGTGTTACAAAAGCTTTCAATTTTACAATAGTTTTCGATTTAGCTCCGGTCATTTATCGCAGCACTTGCTGTGGAATTTCGAGCATGCTTGCTTGGTTCAATCGCGTTGAACTTGGTTTTTGTTGCAATTATTGTTCTCGGTGTTGCGTTTTCCATAGTCCTTGTACGCCGTGTACATCGTAGTCAGTGATTTGTCAAAGTCATAGTCTTCTCAGCCTTGTCAATGTTCCATCGTTAGTCTTCATCAAACTCCTAGACCCACCCGTGCTTCCGTACAAAAGCCTTCATCACTGTCCATATCAAGGTCTAAGTCGTCGTTGGTGTCAAAGTTCCGGCTAGAGCCGTCAGTGGTCGCAGTAGAGGTCGTATGCGTCTAAGTTCATGACGTAAGGTGACTTCGTTGTTCCAAGCGTGTTTTGGACGACGCTCATGTCACTGCTTCATGAGCATGGCTGTGTCACGCTGTTTACTTTGAGCAGCTTAAGATACTTATCTATAGGTCTTAAGATACTATCTTAATACCTTAAATTCATAATATTTACTTCATCTTAACCTTTTCGTATTGAAAGGGTGTCTGTACTGCAAATGTAGCACCATCGTATTTATCTTAATGTTGGTATTGTTTTTCAATTTCTTGGATCCTCATTCAGGACCCGGCATAGCTGACGTGCAAACCATCTTCACAAACTCACGTGATCAACATGGACTGATCTTCATGGTCAGTCAACATGTCCTGATACGCAACGTCTGTAATGCAAAATATGTGCGGTGGCATCTCGTGGCGACGCTTCCCACGGTAAAGCTTGACTACGTCGTCCGTGTAAATGGGGAGTCTGCGGTACGGGTTGATGGCTACGCAGAACAGACCGGAATACGTCTAAAGAGAAACAGAAGTGCAGCTAACGTAAGCTTCGATTAGCAACGCAGGAAAATGCGGAAATGCTTGTAGCGAGCGCGGAAGTTCGTAGAAACCGGCCGGCAGGCGAAGCGATTCTTTGCCAAAGCTAAATTCGTTGTGAAGGAGCCGAGATGTGGCTGTTGGATGAAGGCCGGGTTTCGTCTTGCTCGTGGTGAATTCTTAAAAAATATAGAGGATATCACTTCCCCCTAAAGTGCATGTACGAGCAAGCCAGCCTCATCCATACTAGCGCAGGGCTGACCAGGCAATCCGTGGATGCTTAGCAGTCGTATAGTGAAGAACCCGTCACGATCGTATGTCGGTTATTGAACAGGCCGTCACACCAGCCCACCCTCCCCACATGTTAGCTTTTCCTCTCTACTCACGTGATCAGCATAGACTGGTTGTCATGCTCCATAAGCATGTCCTGGTATGCATTGTCGACAATGGAGAAGACGTGGGGCGGCATCTCGATCTTCCTCTTGCCACGGTACATCTTCACTACCGACTCATTATAGATGGGCAGCCGACGGTACGGATTTACAGCAATACAAAATAAACCGGAGTATGTCTAGAATGTATGAGCATCTAATGATATAGCACACGGAGCAAATATAATAACAATGCATACACTGAAAATATAAAAATAAATAACATTATCAAAATAATGTAAATTTCATCACGTAGAAATAAAAACTTTAAATGAAGCTAAAATATAAATGTAGATATAAATATAAATATAAATATAAATACAAACATAAAATGCAAATACTTACATAAGCATATATATGTATATATATATATATGCATGTATGTATGTATGTATGTATGTATGTATGTATGTATGTATGTATGTATGTATGTATGT